>SNQJ01S0017856.1:7487-41030 GCA_010110895.2 Picea sitchensis | reverse complement strand
GGTAGATCAATGTATTCGGATGTAATAAAGGTCAATATTAATAAGACCTTTCAATAAAATAGAATAAGGCAGATGTAAGAAGACCTAATAGAAGCTTCCGCTTATAGAAGGATTTTCCTCTAGATGTTTCTTTTTAGTATAAATAGGAGTCGAGTGTATGAGAACCCTAGCTTGGATATTATTGTAATAGAGCACTGATCGACTGGAGGTTGCCCCCTCAAAGAGGCCTGTGAACATTGCTATCTGATTCAAAGTGCTATTTCTGTTGCTATTGCGTATATCATTTCTATGTATTGTGAAGATTATGCTGGATATTTTACTGTTATTCTGTCATTTCTAGTATTTCGTTTCTATTCTGCATATTTTATATATCTGGTATCTTGCAGAACAAGTATCCTCTAGACAGAATTGATTACCTCTTTGATCAGATAAGAGGAACAAAGATATTTTTGAAGATTGACATGAGGTCACGATACCATCCGGTAAGAATCAAGGAAGAAGACATTCATAAAACATACTTTAGAACCAGGTATGAGCATTATGAACTTTTAGTGGTGCCATTTGGACTGACCAGTGCACCAGTTTTCTTTATGTGCTTAATGAATGACATATTTAGAAATTATTTGGATAAGTTTGTCATAGTATTCTTGGACTACATACTTGTCTATTCCAAGTGTGAAGAGGAGCATGGACATCACTTAAGACTGGTATTGCAAGTGTTGAGAGAACATTAGTTGTATGCCAAGTTGAGTAAGTGTTATTTTTATCAAAATCAGATCCATTACTTGGGAGAAATTATTTCAGAGCAGGGCATAACAGTAGATCCAAAGAAGATTGAAGCCATTAGAGGATGGGAAACATCCAAAAATGTGTTAGAAGTCAAATATTTTATGGGATTAGTTAGTAGGGTTCTCTAAGATTTCTCATCCCATCACTTCTTTGCAAAAAAAGGGAACTAAATTTGAATGGACACCTAAGTGTGAAGAGAATTTTAATCTGTTGAAGGAATTACCTACTAGTGCACCTGTGTTAAAGATTGTTGACTCAAATGAAAGTTTGGTGGTATGTACAGATGCATGTAAGGAAGGAATGGGGGGAGTCCTCATGCAAAATGGACATGTCATTAGTTATGAATCCCAAAAACGTAAGGAACATGAGAGGAATTATGCCACACACGATTTGGAGCTTGCTTCCATTGTCCACGCATTGAATATGTGGAGGAATTATATCATGGGGAAGAGATTTGAATTAAGGATAAACCACATTGGCCTGAAGTTTACTTCTGAATAGCCAACCTTGAATTCCAGGAAAACAAGATGGTTGGAATTTTTAAGTGAATATGACCTCGATATCAAACATATCAAAGGAAAAGAGAAAAATTTGTCGATGCACTTAGTAGAAGAGTGCATGTCATGCATGCTACTGTTGTCAGTATGCATGAATCAGAATTGAAGAGAAAAAATTTAGATGATCTTATTACAAATCAAAATTACCTATAGGTAAAGGAAAGCTTATATCAAGGAGATGTACAACATAAAATAAAGGAGTATGAGATAAAGGAATATGGATTACTCATGCATAATAATAGAATCTATGTTCTTAGTTCCAGAGAACTGAGGAATTTAGTATTGAAAGAAATGGATGATGTTCCTTATGTTGGACATCCTGGTTACCAGAAAATGATTACAGTAGTAAGAAGTCAATTCTTTTGGCTGGGAATGAAAAAGGATGTTGTTGATTACATTGCTCAATGTATGGAATGTTAGAAGGTGAAGGTTGAGCATAGGCACCCAAGGGGTTTGTTGTATCCATTACCAATCCTAGAGAAGAAATGGAAAGTGATAACCATTGATTTCATAACTAAATTACCCAGGAAAACAAGGAAACATGACTCAATCATGGTATTGGTTGATAAATTAACAAAGGCTTCTCATTTTGTTCCTGTAAAAACAACACATACAACAACTAATATTGTAGAGGTTTACATGAGGGAGATTGCTAGTTTGCATGGGATACCTAGGACAATTGTCTTGGACAGAGATACAAAATTTACCTCCAATTTCTAGAGGGGATTGTTTAAAGGATTTGGTACAAATCTAAACTTTAGCACAACATACCATCCAGAGTCAAATGGGAAAACAAAGAGGATCAACTGAGTAATTGAAGATATGTTGAGAATGTATGTGATGGATAACCCATCTAAGTGGGAATATTAATTACACTTGGTTGAGTTTTCATATAATAATGGGTATCAAGCTTCATTGAGAATGAGCCCATTTGAAGCCTTGTATGGTAGGAAATGAAATACTCTAGTGAGCTCGGACAACCCAACATATAGAGTGGTACTTGGGCCAGAGTTGCTCAAGGATATGAAAGACCAGATGGTTAAGATCAAGAAGAATTTAAAGGCAACTTAGGATAGACAAAAATTTTATGAAGATAATAATAGGATAGCTACAAAATTTAAGGTAGGGGAACATGTACCTCTGAAAGTGAAGCCCAAGAAAATCTCCTTGAAATTGGGTAGTTTTACAAAGATGGGAGCCAGATTATGTGTTCCATTTGAAATATTGGACATAATAGGACCAATTGCATACATGCTTGCATTGCCTGCTTCCATGAATGTGCATAATGTATTTCATGTATCTTTACTAAAGAAATATGTACACGATCCTAACCATGTTATTGATTGGAATCTGATTCAGGTAGACACAGAGGGAAACATTCAGTTCCATCCAGTGCAGGTATTGGACAGAAAGGTCAAAATGCTCTGGAATAGAGTTATAGATATGGTAAAAGTTTAGTGGAACTGCTACGGTCCTGAAGATGCTACTTGGGAGAATGAAGATGCCATGCGGGCAGAGTACCCACAACTTTTTGAATAAATTTTGAGATTTTGATCTCTATTTTGTATATGTAATGAGGATAGTGCCAAAATAAGGGGGAGTGGATGTAAAACCCCAGTTTTTGAGCCCCCATTTTAAATAATGTATTGTTACACTGTTGAGAGGCCATAGTACCTGAACAATTATTAAAAGTCCATTGTGCCCAAGAAATGTAATGTTTTGATCATTATTAATAATGAATACATCATTGGTTGTTAAACGGACAAGGAATAGAGTTATAGGGGGATATGATTCGACAAGAGAGGGGGCTTGAGGGGATAAATGGTTATTTCCTATTTTGATTACCCTTTTTGTCTAAGGGAGTGGATCTGTTACGTGAGCCTCTTGGGGGGGAGTCCAAGAGGTTCTTGATTCCCCATGAATTTCTTAAACCCACCCCTGGTCTGTTGGGGGGGTTTTCTCATCCATTCGTTGGTTCATCCTCTCTCTCTCTTGTTTTCTCGTCCTCTCTCTATTTTTGGTCGCTTCACTCTTCCCTCACGCATTTTCATTCACTCGATTGTTAATTGTTTCTCACCTTGTTTGGAGATCTCACTCCATTCATTTTCGTCACCCATTCATCTTTCCTCATCTGTATCATGGCTTGGGGAAAGGAAAACGAATTGTTGAAGAGAAACCATGGTACTTTTGGATGTAGAGGTCGTTGGTGTAATCGAGCCATGACTTGAGGCCTGCATGTCTGAGATGCGTTGGCATGTGTCTAGATTTGTTCACAGTTGCGAGTCCTGAGAATTTCGTATGGAGATTCTGGACTAGTTGCGTTGGATCCCTGGAAGGAGAAGGACTGCCTAAGGGACTACATGATAGAGAAGGTTGGGGGTCCATTCTCTTGGGTGGTGCAAGCTAGGTAGAAGAGAGTTGGGTACCTGGATTGTTATGAGTGTTGGGAAATCTTGTAAGAGCTTGAGTGTTGACTGGTTCGGGAATCCAAGTAACACTCTGGAACCATCCTTGTGGATTCATAACCCTAACTCAGGGGTGACACTGTTGTTGAGATTTGTAATAGTAGTGTCTACGTTTGGGTGGAACATCCTTGGTATACAACCATTTGGTGTCTTCTTTTATAAAGATGAGTGCTCTCTGATTTGGTATTATTTACCTGTATATGATTGTATTTTGTTGTGTATTTACTTATCATTTAATTAAGTATTTATAATATGCATGCTTGTTGGTTATTTTTGTGCATGTCGTTAGCTATTTTCTTTTACACATCCTTATTAAATTAAAAAGGCATCAGTAAGAGAAAGAATTCCAAGGGTGGACTTGAAGGTAGCGTACCCCATCTTGTGGTTGGTGAGGTATGTTACAGCCACCAAGATCCACTACCCTATTTTGGTGACCATATAGGTGGTAATGACATACATCTACATGTCCATGGCCATAATATTCTAACTCGTGATGAGACCTCCTATCCATCAACTAGTACCTTGAGTGTTTATGTTATCTTGTGGGTCCCATTTTCTTACTGAGAATATTTTCACTTATTTCTCAAGGATCCCTTGGTGAAGCATATCAAAGGTTTCAAAATTGGATTTTAACTCTTTCCAACTAATTTTACCCTCTAGTCATTTATCCCCTTCTTCACACAAGGTCAGGTACAACCCTTCCTAGTGTATCCAATCCCAATGCTTAAACAAGGATAGGGGATATGGAAGGAATAAATATGGAAAGTGGTAAGTATGGAGGGAACGAACAATTTATTTTCATAGATCCACCTAGTAGAAACCCATCCTAAAGGGGAATCAACTTACTAGGGTGCCATGTCACCCATCCAGGTATGAACAAGGAAAATAGCATAATTTCCAAGAAAACATCATGAAATGAAGAAAGATTTAATACAACATGTTCAAGTGTTTCAAAATTTAAAGTGATACATACCATGATACCCAGACTCTTTACCTCATGGAGAAACACTCACCGCTACTTCAAGACCAGGCTGGTGTGATGGATATTACTGTTGGTGATACATGGATTGCACTGAAGAAAAGAGGGGCCCTCCGGGGCCATGCTCAAGTTGTCTAGCTCTATGTACTCCATGTCTAGGACATGTGGGCCTCGAGACATGATCTCCTTAGTTATCCCTAGTCTATGGGATAACATATGAATCCAACTTAGGGAAATGTTCTCACCGTAGAGCTCATGAGAACCTCAACATCTCTGGTATGGCCTATTCTTTCTAAATCTCAACAAAATATATCAATAATCCCTAGGGTGGTGATATCACCCCTTCGTCCATATATGATAAAAGAATATATAGTCTAACATATGATTATGAGCACACATATGTATAAGTGAAACAAAACAATATGAAAATGAAACTACAACTATGCTAACATGATATGCAAATGGTATATACAATGGATGAAAATGACTACCTACCCTATCTCACTTGTACTTACCTATCAAATGTTAGGTATAATCATACAACCAGTACAACCACGTTAGCAATGTATCATAACACCTACCTTTGTGCTTCATCATAAACCAAAACAATGACAAGTTAATCACAAAATAAACATGATTTAGAGCATGCATTATATCATATGAAGTCATAAAGTCTAGCTCATGGAGGGGAGGGACAAATCATGCCAAATCACCCCTCTGGAAAAGTGATCAATCCATCTCAGAAAATGATCATGAGAGGTCAAGGACTCAAAGGGTTGGCTCAATGATTCTGAGCTTTGACTACCTTGGATGTCATCACTCCCTGAGGTCTGAGAAGGGATTAACAAGAACTTAGAGGGAAATTGACAACTTCTCAAGGGAAAGCTGAAAGATTGAGATAATAAACTTCTTAAGACATTCAACCTCCCCTTGAATTCTAATGGAAATTTTTTCCCTAAAGAAAACTTGGAACAAGAGACACATTCCCCAACTACATACTTCGTGACATAACGAGGTAAAGAAATTAGAGGGATCTGGAAAACCTTGTCACAAGTATCCTGATTTAGGAAAGCAACATCGTTTTTATCAAAATTTGAGCACAACGACAGTTGATAATCTTCTTCATAGAATAAATCCAAGTGATCAAAGGAACACTCATCAAAATCCTCAAGGTATGACCGAAAATTATCGGGAGAACATTGCACTGGGTCATCCTTGGGTGCTTGGAAAAATTATGTAATTATATCATCATCTTGTTGCCAAACATAAAAATTATTAGGAACATCATATGATTGTTGTAAAGGAAAAATTTGAACATATCCTTCCATATCATAAATGGGATCCTCATCATAACCAATCACATCCCATTTATGTCTTCCAGCATGTATGAGTTCATCAATATTATCAACCATGTCACTACCTTTATCATAACATGAAGGATTTAATGCATCCAAGGGCCTCTCTAATACGTATTCACTTTCCAAATCATAAAATAAAGTATCATCAAAATCTTGGAAATAGAAATAAGTTACCGTGTTCACTTCTTGTTGTGTAGGAGAGTTAGAGGCTTGGATGACTTCATCAAATGGAAGAGACTCCAGTACATAATCCCCAAGACTCGTCTCTTTAATCATATTTTCTCCTTTATCGGATAATGAAGGACTTAGCTCTTCCTAGGGTTACTTTATTTCTTCACCTTCTGAATCATAGAACAAAGGATCATAAAAAACATGGAAGGGAAACTGATTCACCTCATTCTCTTCATCTTGTGCAGGATAGATAGGATCTTGGAGAGCTTCATTGGACGAAGGAGTGGATACTAGTGCTTCATCCTCATAAATCACTTCTTTAGTCAAGTCTTTACTGATTTCTATTGAATCATGGCAAAACTATTGCTCCTCTTCAAGGGGTTGACAACCTTATTCATAAATATCTCCTTCTATATCAAAGACTTCTTGGTATTGAGTATGGTATACATCCATGAGATCTTCCACAATATCAGTGGTGAATCCTTTTTCCTCTAGGGCTATTGTGAAAATTTGAAGGGCTCTACATATGTCTGGCATTGTGGTTTCACAAAATCAATAAACCTACTAATGAGGTCTATGAAAGATGATATACCTTTATCTTCTCAACAAACTTTAATCCAATATTAAAAAAAGGATGGCAAGGAAAGTATGAACAATTTTACCAAAACATCCTCCCCTTCAAATTCTATCTCACTTATATACTTCAAGAATTCTACAATGTGAGTAGTTGGGAGCCCTTTGAATCTTGGAGATTTTTTTAACCATTTTATATCAAGATAATGCAGGTATTATTGAAAACTTTCAATATCAATAGTTGGATACACTTGTTCCCAGGGTGCAATGATCCCATATCTTGGAAATATCACAAAGATGAGAGTAAGGTGACACCCTGGAAAAGGTTAGTGGAGTCGCTAGATATCCTCTTAAGTATTATCAAAGGGAGTGAGGGAATCACCCTCAATAAAGTTTCTAGATAATATTTGTAACATGGAGGCTTTGAGTGAAAGTATTACCGAAAAAAGTGTCGTTGAGGAATATTGATTCAGTGTTCCCCGGAAACGGCACCAAAAATGTTATTGCACAATCTACACTTTCTCAAAGCCTAAAGGAAAGTAGGACTAGATTGATGTAACAAGGAGGCAGTCCTATTATTTTCACCCTAATAGGATACCTCCTTCTATTTAGGAAGAGAAGAAACTCACTCTAAGGGAGACATCCCAAGTCCTAGTTGGTTGATGAAGGGAGATAAGACAAAGTTAAAACTCACCCCTCTCTCTAGGTCACTCAAAAGGAACAAGTCACTTAGTATTGTTTGGGGTTAAGGAGAAATTCAAGGTGAATGATACCTGCCCTTTACCAATGAAACAAAAAAAGTTAGCAGAAATCAATGATATCGATCTTTCAAATTAGTGACTTCAAAATATAAATATGTACTACTAAATACAAGCAAAGATAAAATTATAGCAGCAACAATGTATCTGGAAATTGCAAGTTATGATGACAAGAATGATATAAAGACTTTGCAATTTGATAATACTTTGTCACTTCAAATTTAAATATCAAAAGAAGTCAATAAGTGACTTCAATGGGCTATCAAAGTACTTGCAACATCAGTGAAATAATAATTATGAAAACAACAAAACCAGTTCAAAAAGTACTTAAATTAGGCAATTTAAACAAACACTTTAGCATATAATGATAGTAGTTTTCCAAGTACAAGTGTCGGGTGGTCTTATAAATATTTTAAGTTATGTTCATGGTCTGCAATGATGGCTGTAACAATATTTACAACAGCAGCAACAGCCTCAAACAACTCCATAATTTTTCACCTAGAACACTAGCAAAAACAAGACTAGAGCCTTGGGGTGATAACACCTACAAAAATGCAAATTTATGGGTTATTTTCAGGGGTTAGTATGTTGATTAAGGCTTCTAAATAAAGGATGTAACATCAATTATAGAATCAAAAATATGTTTGTTAGTGTTAGTGATTTCAAGAAGAGAGTTTGAAATTTTGTTTGATCTCATTCATCCACAAGAGTGTAGAAACCAGTGTCTTTTAGGGGCTTATGGAGTCAATAATAGTAACAATATCACTTGGGAAATAAAAAAATGAGAATGTTTAGATAAGGGAAGAAGTAAATGCAAGAGGTGTTGGATCTTCAAGGCCTCGAGCATTTTCCCATTTTAAGGGAGGTTTTGCTAGAGAGTAGGCACTTCTAGTGCCTAGTGTACCTTCCTTCCTTAGCTTTTGAAAGGAAATTTAATTGCTAAAAAAAATGAGATTACTAGAGATATAGAACTTTAAGGGTCTAATTATAATCACTCTCAAGAAAATGTATAAATGGAAAGATCAATCTAATATAATAGTTATAGAGAGAAAGAATCATTTGTTGTTTCTCCCCTATGGTTTAAATAAGAAATTTCATAATCTTAGACATGAAACAAGTAAATTTTACCACAAAAATCCATAGCATGAATACAAATTCATATTTTCTACTTACTTCAATAATAATAATCAATTCAAACCCTAGTTGAAGACCATTCCACCGTGAAAATTTCCAAAATACACCACCATAAATCTCTCCCAAGAGGTGTGCACTAGTTATTTCGGTCAATAACCCTTAAAGAGGGAAAAAATTTCAAACCACCACTTGTGTGTGATGAGTTATTATGAAAATGAATGTCACCTTATGTATATTTATACCAAAATTTTTCCTTTAATTAATTTTAGGTCAAAAATCATGGCCGACCTGGCCAGTTTACTAAAAATTACACTTTTACCAAAATAAATTAAATTTGCATCTAATTAAGCCTCTAAAGGTGATTTCATGCCCTCCTAAAGTGACGTTGGGACTCAAGTGTGGAACGTTGGGAAAAGGAGATGAAACGCTAGGCCTCCAAAGGCCTAAAATCTTCCCACACATGCCAATGGCCTCATGAATGCCTCCAAGGTAACAACCCTAGATTATAGGTGACATCTAGAGATGCAAAGGTGACATCCAAGGCCTCCCAAGGCCAATGTTTAGGTGGGAGGAGCATGTGACCTTAGGTTTATTTCTTCCACATTTCCTCCAAAGGAAACATCCTTCCTTCACTTGGTGCAAACCTTCAATATCTTCTTACCCCTGGCTGGGGTTTCAACATCCATTTGTGGGATTTGATCCCTCATGAAGGTTTGAGATAATCATTCCCTCATGTGTACCTATCCACCTAGCCAGGTCCTGTAGAAACAACAAGTACGCCCTCTAGGAGTTTATAAGTCACAAGTATCATAGCATGTAAATCAAATCTAATAATTAAATTACCCAAACATGTGCATCAAACCCCTTTTAACTCCAAACAAATTCTCAAAGACGTTATGCAGTTTGACAAGTTAGGTTTGGAGAGGGTCTCAGGGTGTCCTATTGGGCTAATCCCCCTTAAGTTTGGGGTGTTTCCTAGGTGGTATCTAGTCCAAGTCATGTAAGTGTATGAGGTGACATGGGGAAAATATTTGGGCACAGGGTGCATGTGATAATAGGGAAATGTATAGTCTTACCTATGGGTGCCTTTGTGGAAGGTGATTTGCACCTTGTCATGGATGCATTTTTTTCCTAACCCACTCATTTCCTTGTATTCTTAGTTTTATTTCTTTTGATATTTTTCTCTTGTGCTTCAAGGGAATAGTTGAGGGCCAATGTCTTGGCTTGATGACTAGAGGTGACAGCATTATCCACAAACATTTCATGGAAATCAGATTGTTGTCTCATAATGATACCCCATTTCTCTTGGCTATTCCACCAAGAGCCACTACCCTGGTTTGGTGACCAGATAGGTGGTAATTTCATACCACTACATTCCCATGGCCATAATAGGCAGGCTCCTGATGAGACCTCATATCCATAAAATAGTACTTTTAGTTTTTATGTTATCTTGTGGGTCCCATTTTCTTACTGAGAATATTTTCACTGCTTTCTCAGGGATCCCTGGGAAAAGATTCTCGAAGGTTTCAAAATTAGATTTTAATTCTTGCCAACTAGTTTTACCCTTCAGGCATTTAGCCCCTTCTTCCCATGAGGTAAGGTACAACCCTTTCTAGTGTAGCCAATCCCAATGTCCAAACAAGGATAGGGGATATGGAAGGAATAAATATGGAAAGTGGTAAGTATGAAGGGAAAGAATGATGAATTTTCATAGATCGACCTGGTAGCAACCCATCCTAAAGGGAAATAAACTTACTAGGGCACCATGTCATCCTTCTAGGTATGAATGAGGAAAATAACATAATTTCCACAAAAATGTCATCAAATGAAGAAGGATTTAATACAACATGCTCAAGTGCTTCAAAAATCAGATTAATACATACCATGTGTTAGGACTCAAAAGTGCACCATCAAAATTGAAAGCATCTTCATCAATTTTATCCTAGATTTGTCAAAATTCTCATATTTTTAGCCAGGCCTCATAGTCTTGATAAGCTTTCACTATCGATTTTTCCAAAACTCGTGATATCTGTCTTGGTCTACATTATAAACATCAGAGTTCATATCATGATATGTCCTAGAAGCACACCTCGTTAAGACTTTTTATCCTCCTAAGACCTCATTTATTCAAATAGGTTTGCACTTGTCTTGATGGACAAAGATTAATTATAACATTGGTTAGGTTTTAAAATTATTATAACTGATAATCTCATTTTGAAATCAAAATTCATGATTACTAATAAAATTGAGCAGCAATTTTACATGTTAGAAGGAGCAAAAGTTATTTTGGGGCTTTTAAGCCAAATTGGTTTCTTGGGCTTATTATTTTGGCCAAAATATATTGGGCCTACTGGACCAATCTCTAATTATATCAAGTCTACCAAGAAACGGGATCTAAGTACACATACAAAGTTAGATTTGAAAAAAAAAGAGATTGAGTATGAATCGGATCTGGAACAACAGGAAGAATGTGAGTATGTTTTATTTTTGGATCAGGATTCTTCAATATTTGCATATTTTTCTACGGACATGGATGCATGTCAAGATTACGATCAGTTTTCAAAACATGTTGATCATATTATAACTGATGATTGCATAGATAATTATATGTTCTTGGATGATCATTATCAATATGATTTAAACCTTGTTGTACCATTATCTTGTGATCATCATGCTAAAAACGAAGAGACTACAATTGTTGATGATCAAGATCTGATATCATGGGAACAAGAAGGTTGTTTGTTTTCAATCAAAGAGGAATGTATTTATGAGAAGTTACCTTTTCTTAATCAACAAGTTTTTGATCATGGTTTTGAGGATCTAGTTTCAACTTATATGGAGTCATATGTTTCAGATTGTCTGAAATTCCAAATTTCATTATTTCACCGGTATTCATGGGTGAGCATGTTTCTCTGAAGGAATTTCTATCTCTTCTTTCAATTTTTTTTATTCTCTATTGATCAGTGGTATAGATGGGATTCCTTTAGTCATGAAGTTCCTTTAATGGTTATTATGGAAGTCTGCTTTTACTTGAGCAAGTTGAAGATCTGGTTATAGGTAGGGTAGCATAGGAAATAAGATTATTTCTTGAGCATTTTATTTCCTTCAGTTTCCAGTAGGTAGATCAGTTAGTTTCTTGAATAAGTGGCAGATTTTGGTGGTATGATATATTGGTTGCACAAATGACTCCATATCTCAATGAAAAGGCCACTGGAACTGCTAGGTTCTTGGAGCCTCATAGGGAGGTCTCCATCCCAGTTGGAGCCAATGTTAGCACTCAAATGAACACCATCAAAATTTAAAGCATCTTCATCAATTTTATCCTAGATTTGTAAAAATTATCAAATTTTTAGCCAAGTCTCATAGTTTCCAAACTCTTCCATCAAGTCTTGATAAGCTCTCACTGTCGATTTTTTCAAAATCCATGATCTTTTTCCTAGTCTACATTATAAATGTCAGAGTTCCTATCATGGTATGTTCTAGCAGCACACTTCGTTAAGAATTTTTATCCTCCTGAGACCTCATTTATTCAAATAGGTTTTCATTTGTCTTGATGTCCAAATCTTAATTATAACAATGGTTAGGTTTTAAAATTATTATAATTGATAATCTCCTTTTGAAATCAAAATTCATGATTACTAAGAAAATTGAGTAGCAGTTTTACATGTTAGAAGGAGCAAAAGTTCTTTTGGGGATTTTCAGCCAAATTGGTTTCTCGGGCTTATTATTTTGGCCAAAAAATATTGATCCTACTGACCCAATCTCTAATTATCTCAAGTCTACCAAGAATCAGGATCTAAGTAAACATACAAATTCAACAACACAAAGCCCATGAGGGGCCCATCATGGAGAGCCAAGCCATCAAGGAAAGGTGCTAGTTTGTGCACAACGCGTCGAACTAATCATGGGATGGTGTCGTATATAAGAAACAAGTTTTAGTGATGCATTATCAATGTGGGATTATCCCATCGAGGAAAAACCAAACAAATGCTTGAATACCAAACGTCGAAGCCAAAGGAAGGAACTTGAGCTTAAAATGATGAGGCATGTTCTCAAATCGACACCAAGTATCAAACCCCTATCATCAACTATCAATTGAGGATTTGAAAATTTTCAAGTCACAGTACTAGGTGTCAATATCGCCAGGTGAATGGAGTTCAAGAGCCAAGTGTTGATTGATTTTTTATTATAAGTGTCATGTGTTATGCTACTGGTCGAATTTCTCATTGTCCAAGCTCCACAATGGAAGAATCCAAGAAGATTTTCCAAACGTCGTCACTAACAATTTATTGAGGCACTAGCCATTAGCTAATTCTAAATCACAATGAAAGTCGAGTATGTATGAGACATGGGGAAGTTCCATTCCTACTGGATATTGAACATCCACACTCATGCCAAGGTTAAGAAAATATTTCAAAAAATCATTGCCCAACATTCATATACAGGGTTCAAATCTATTTTCTTTGTCACCGGATGCCAACACACATTCAACAAGTTACTTTTAAAGAGAAGTCCAGAAGAATTAAAGACTAAGGTCATGATGCATATTACTAGTGACAGAGTCTTCTGAAATGAGGAAAGAACTTCTATAGAGATTTTCTCTCGATGATGTGTTTACCCTATGTGTTGTAACTATAATGGAAATCTCTCTAGACTATAAGTTCGATGAAAATGAGAAATTTCACTGTTGTTCATCAACAAGATCTGTCATCACAACATGAATACAAATATCAAGCCTTCCAGATTTCCATAACCAACTTAGAATCCATCTAGATGCCTACATTTTCTTCTTAAAGGATCGACAGTGGTTTGCTTTTGTGGGATTACTTTGGTAACACGTTCTAAAAACAATCAAACTATATAAAATGGATTATTTTTAAGATAAATCACATGGATCATGTGACTTGGAATTGAAAGGAGCTCTGTAAACAAAGTGTCATCCAAGATGCATGAGATGCAATGAAGAATGATAACAATCTTGGTGTTGGATTTATTACTAGTTAAAAGGAATTCAATAAGACCCTAGAAACAAATTTTTTCTGTCTTTTTCTTTGGATAGTTCATGTTGAGGTAATAAGGAGGGATGTTTCTTATCAGAAGGTTTGGTTTTCAAGAACATGTAAATACATCATGCTAAATTCATAGAGCTGGAAGAACAAAAGAGAACCTATTTGAAACTACAACATGTCGAAATAGTCAAAGAGAAAAGAAGACCCCAAGATTTTGTATCAGGTCATGCAAGAAGAAAGATTTCAAGAACCCTTTCTTGGATTAGTATCCCCTATTTCATTAGCCAATGAATTAGAATATAGGACCTAAGTATAAGAAACACAACTTCATTTTCTATTCCTCCTGAATTTTCTTCTCAGTTACTCACCTTTAGTCAAGAATCGAAGAGAGCAAGTGCAATAGGGTGACAGTTGAAAGACACTCATTTTTGAAGATAATCATCCTTTCTTTTTAAATTTTTGTGGGAAGTATCATGATAATACTTGCTTAGGAGGCATATAGATTCTTTTGCACCTTTTGCTAAGGTTTTTGGGAATTTTTGGCTCAAACTGGACAATACAAACAACTACAAGAAATTTTGTAGCACTGGCGCTACAAAATCATTTACACATACATCATGTGCTACGAATTCCTAAGGTGCTTTAGAATGTGTTATGAATTCTTGTTCTGTTTCAAAGGAGCAGTGGTTTCCAAGTGTCAATATGGATCTTTCCAGTTGCTAGAAGGTCAATTATGAGTTGGAGGGCCACCTGTCAAAGGGATAAGTGCTCAAAAAGGATAGTTCATCAGCATAAAGAACTGTTAGGGATGTGGCCACGATTACCCTTATTTTTAGCATTTTAGTTATTCTTTGTTATCCACACGTTGTCTTTCCATTTTGAGGGCACGTGATCCCATGCGAGGGTTGTTATTCGAATGATATTTTTTCCACTGACAGTGGAAGATAAAAAAAGAATATTGTAAGTTTGATAAAGGGTTAGAATGAGCTAGGGAGAGGGGTATTTTGACCTAGAGGAATTCATAAGTGTCATCATTGTGTTTTTTTTCTTTCTCTGTATTTTTTCAAACTTGTGATTCCTTATCAATGGAGATCAGATTTTCCTTTTCATCTATGTATTTCTTTGTATACTAATATAAATGAGTGATTGATTCACTCTTCTTATTATGTATACAATGATTGAGTGATGATATTCGTTCTTTGCATTGGTGATATAGAATTTGTTAATACACATATTTTTATTGTGAGTTGATTGTTTTAAATTGTTGGAAGAATCTCTGGCATGTTCAGATCACAGTTTTCTCTTCCTTATTCATTTATCAATCTTGTTGTCTGATATGAAGTTGTTAAGACCATTTTTGCTTAAGGATATAGTTGGGAATGTGTACAGTAGATGAATCTTGGTTTTCCTTATGGTCAAATCCATGTGACTTTACAACTTATCTTTCAAGATTAAATTTGAATTCTTTGCATGTTACCAAGCTCACCTGATTACAGTCTAGGGTGACTCTTGGAGTGATAACATAAATGGTGCCATTGTCTGGGAACATAGTTTTAATATTGCTTCCCTGGGAGAATGTCATAGATCCAACTCTTGATGGTAGACAAGAGAGGGACACAAAAATTGACTATAATTATCTACCTGACGACTCCACAATAAAAGACTCCACTAGGGAGGATCATGTTGACAGAAAGATGAAGGGGAAGAAGTGTAAAAGCAGGTATCATTTCATCAATTTTCTACATGCACTCATGTTCTTATTTACCAGCTCTTTCCTGCCTTTTCCTTTACATATAAAGAGGGTTATATTGTTCTTTTTTTATTCGGATTATCATCAGCCTTCCTTTATATATCCATCCTTGCAAGAAGAAAATTTGCATGCTATTTGTATTGTTGAATTCGGTCCTGAACCTTCATTTCATCCTATTGAGAAGAATGAGGTTTATATTTCAATCCTTCCTGAATCTAATCAGTCTTGTAACACAGACAACTACAGGAAATTTCGTAGCACTGGCACTACGAAATCATTTACACATACAACATGTGCTACGAATTCCTGAGGTGCTTCAAAATGTGCTACAGATTCTTGTTCTGGTGGTTTCAAAGGAGCAGTGGTTGCCAGGTGTCAATATGGATCTTTCCAGTTGCTAGAAGTCCAGTTATGAGTTGGTGGTCCACCTGTCAAAGGGATAAGTGCTCAAAAAGGATAGTTCATCAGCATAAAGAACTATTAGAGATGTGGCCATAATTACCCTTTTTTTAATAATTTTAGTTATTCTCTATTATCCACATGTTGTCTTTCCATTTTGAGGGCACAAGATCCCATGTGAGGGTTGTTATTTGAATGATAGTTTTGTCACTGATAGTGGAAGATAAAAAAAGACTATTGTAAGTCTGATAAAGGGTTAGAATGAGCTAGGGAGAGGGGTCTTTCGACCAAGAGTAATTCAAAAGTGTCATCATTGTGTTTTTTTCTTTCTTTGTATTTTTTCAAACTTGTGATTCCTTATCAATGGAGATCAGATTTTCCTTTTCAACTATGTATTTCTCTGTGTACTAATATAAATGAGTGATTGATTCACTCTTCTTATTATGTATACAATGATTGAGCGATGGTCTTCGTTCTTTGCATTGATGATATATAATTTGCTAATACACATATTTTTATTGTGAGTTGATTGTTTTGAATTGTTGGAAGTATCTTTGACATGTTCAGATCACAATTTTCTTTTCCTTATTCATTTATCAATCCTTTTGTTTGATATGAAGTTGTTAAGACCATTTTTGTTGAAGGATATAATTGGGAATGTGTACAGTAGATGAATCTTGATTTTCCTTATGGTCAAATACATGTGAATTTACAACTTATCTTTCAATATTAAATTTGAATTATTTGCATGTTACCAAGCTCACTGGATTATAGTCTAGGGTGACTCTTGGAGTGATAACCTAAATGGCACCATTGTCGGGGAACAAAGTGTGAATCTAGCTTCCCTGGGAGAATGTCATAGATCCAACTCTTGATGGTAGATAAGAGAGGGACACAAAAATTGACTATAATTATCTACCCAACGACTCCATAATAAAATACTCCACTGGGGAGGATCCCGTTGAAAAAAATATGAAGGGGCAGAAGTGTAAAACAAGGTATCATTTCATTAGTTTTCTGCATGAACTCATGTTCTTCTTTACCAGCTCTTTCCTGCCTTTTCCTTTACATATAAATAGGGTCATATTTTTCTTTTTTTATTCGGATTATCATCAGCCTTCCTTTATATATCCATCCTTGCAAGAAGAAAAATTGCATCCTATTTGTATTGTTAAACTTGGTCATGAACCTTCATTTCATCCTATTAAGAACAATGAGGTTTATATTTCAATCCTTCTTGAATCTAATCAGTCTTTTAACCATGAGAGTGATGAATTTGATTTGAAGCCTTTAGAGATCTCATCACCTTCTTCTATTAATGTTGAGTCTTGCCATCAGTTTGTTACACCTCATATTCAACCCACTACTATTCAAACTAGGATCAAAGACAAGATTTTTAAACCTTTAAGGCTGCCATCTTACCTTCATCCTTATCCTCTTAATTTTTTTGAGTATCTTCCCTAGTTTTCTCGAGAGGATCATGTTACAACTGAGAGGCATTTGGAGGCCTTTGAGAACTTTGTTGATCAGTTTGAGATAGTCCATGATGTTGTTACAATGAGGTTGTTCTCCAAATATTTGTTTGGAGATGTTGTTGTGTGGTTTAGGAGTTTGGGAGATGATTCCACTATTTCGTGGATCGATCTATCCAATGATTTTTTAAAGTATTGGGGTGAGAAAAAGTATTTTGACCAATACCTGGCTGATTTTCATGATTTGAGGAGAGGATAGGAAGAAGCTATTGTTGTCTTCAACAAGAGTTTTTATAGTGTTTATCATAACATGCCTGTGGATATTTGGTATTCTGAGGTTGCTTCCATGGTGTACTATGTAATAGATCAACAACCAGAGATTGTCCTTCTCTTGAGAGAAAGGAAATCTTCATCCTTAAAATTATTATTTGAAGATGTTGAAGAATTCGAGGAGAACATATGTGCTAGCAAGAAAATTAGAGATCGAGTACATTTGAAAAATTGCATGCACAAGATCAACATCAAGAGGATTGTCAGTATATTTCACATTTGTAGCAAAAAGATAGTGAGTATGAATCAGATCTGGAACAACAACAAGACTGTGAGTATGTTTTACTTTTGGATCAAGATTCTTCAGTATTTGCAGATTTTTCTATGGACAGGGATGCATGTCAAGCTTACGATTAGTTTTCAAAACATGTTGATCATATTATAATTGATGATTTCATAGATAATTATATGTTCCTCGATGATCATTATCAATGTGATTTAAACCATGTTGTACCATTATCTTGTGATCATCATACTGAAAATGAAGAGACTGCAATTGTTGATGATCAAGATTTGATCTCATGAGAACAAGAAGGTTGTGTGTTTTCAAGAAAAGAGGAATGTATGTATGAGTAGTTACCTTTTATTAATCAACAAGTTTCCAATCATGGTTTTGAGGATCTAGTTGCAGCTTATATGGAGTCAGATGTTTCAAATTGTTTGAAAATTCCAGATTTCATTATTTCACCGATATTCATGGGTGAGCATGTTTCTCTAAAGGAATTTCTATCTTTTCTTTCAAATTTTTGTTATTCTTTATTGATTAGTGGTATAGATGGGATTCCTTCAGTCATGAAGTTGCTTTAATGGTTATTGTGGAAGTCTTGTTTTACTTGAGCAAGTTTCAAATCTGGTTAGAGGTAGGGTAGCATAGTAAATAAGCTTGTTTCATGAGCATTTGATTTCCTTCAGTTTGCAGCAGGTAGATCAGTTAGTTACTTGAATAAATGGAAAATTTTTGTGGTATCAGAGGTTGGTTGCACAACTCACTCCCTAGCCCAATGAAAAGGCCACTAGAACTGTTAGGTTCTTGGAGCCTCACAAGGAGGTCTCCATCCGAATTGGAGCCAATGTTAGCGCTCAAATGAGCACCATCAAAATTTAAAGCATTTTCCTTAATTTTATCTGAGATTTTTCAAAATTCTCAGATTTTTAGCCAGGTCTCACAGTTTCCAAACTCTTCCATCAAGTCTTGATATGCTCTCACTGTCGATTTTTCCAAAGCCCTTGATCTTTGTCATGTTCTGCATTATAAACGTTAGAGTTCCTATCATGGTATGTCCTAGTACCACACCTCGTTAAGAATTTGTATCCTCCTGAGACCTCATTTATTCAAATAGGTTTGCATTTGTCTTGATGGCCAAAGATTAATTATAACTACTAATCTCCTTTTGAAATCAAAATTCATGATTACTAAGAAAATTGAGCAACAATTTTACATGTTAGAAGGAGCAAAAGTTNTGAGACCTCATTTATTCAAATAGGTTTGCATTTGTCTTGATGGCCAAAGATTAATTATAACTACTAATCTCCTTTTGAAATCAAAATTCATGATTACTAAGAAAATTGAGCAACAATTTTACATGTTAGAAGGAGCAAAAGTTATTTTGGGGATTTTCAGCTAAATTGGTTTCTCAGTCTTATTATTTTGGCCAAAACATATTGGGCCTACTGGCCCAATCTCTAATTATCTCAATTCTAAAAAGAATCAAGATCTAAGTACACATACAAAGTCAACAACACAAATCCCATGAGGGGCCCAACATGGAGAACCAAGCCATCAAGGAAAGGTGCTAGTTCATGCACAACGCGTCGAAATAATCATGGGATGGTGTCATAAATAAGAAACAAGTTTTAGGGATGCATTCTTAATGTGGGATTATCCCATCGAGGAAAAACCAAACAAATGCTTAAAGACCAAAGGTTGAAGCCAAAGGAAGGAACCTGAGCTTAAAAAGATGAGGCATGTTCTCAAATCGACACTAAGTATCAAACCCCTATCATCAATTATCAATTGAGGATTCGACATTTTACAAGTCACAGTCCCGGGTTTCAATCTCACTGGGTGAATGGAGTTCAAGCGCCAAGTGTTGATTGATTTTTTATAATAAATGTCAGGTGTTATGCTACTGGTCGGATTTCCCATTGTCCAAGATCCATAATGGAAGAATCCAAGAAGATTTTCCAAACGCCATCACTAACAAGTTATTGAGGCATTGTCCATTAGCTAATTCTAAAGCACGATGAAGGTTGAGTATGTATGAGACATGAGTAAGTGTCATTCCAGTTGGATATTGAACATCTACACTCACACGAAGGTTAAGAAAATCTTTCAAAACATCATTGCCCAACATTCATATACAAGTTTCAAATCCACTTTCTATGTAATCGGATGCCAACGCACATTCAACAAGTTACTTTTAAAGAAAATTCTAGAAGAATTAAAGACCAAGGCCATGAGGAATATTACTAGTGAAAGAGTCTTCTGAAATGAGGAAATAAATTCTACATAGTGTTTTTCCCGATGATGCATTTAACCTATGTGATGTAACTATAATGGAAAGGTATCCAGACTATAAGTTCTATGAAAATGAAAAATTTCACTATTGTTCATCAACAAGATCTTTCATCATCGCAGCCATACAAATATCAAGCCTTCTACATTGCCATAACCAACTTGGAAGCCATCTATCATTCCTGTGTTTTCTTATTAAAGGATCGACAACGATTTTCTTCTGTAGGATTACTTTGGTAACACATTCTAAAAACAATCAAACTACATAAAATGGATTCTTTTTAAGAGAAATCACATGGATCATGTGACTTGGAATTGAAAGGATCTCACACAAAGTGGAAGCCGAGATGTGTGAGATGCACAGAAGAATGATAACAATATTATTGTTGGGCTTATTACTAGTTAAAAGGAATTCAATAAGACCCTAGAAACATAGTTTCTTTGTCTTTTTCTTTGGACAATTTTTCATTTGAGTTCATGTTGAGGTAATAAGGAGGGAAGTGACTTATCAGAAGGCTTGGTTTTCAAGAACATTTAAATACATAATTTTAACTTCATATAGCCGGAAGAACAACAAAGAACCTATTTGAAGCTAAAACATGTCAGAACAGTCAAAGAGAAAAGAAGACCCCAATTTTTTGTATTAGGCCATGCATGAAGAAAGAGATCAAGAACCCTTTCTTGCATTAGTCTCCCATATTTCATCAGCCAGTGAATTAGAGAATAGGACCCAAGTATAGGAAACACAACTTCATTTTATATTCCTCTTGAATTTTCTTTTCTATTACTCACCTTTAGTCAAGAATTGAAGAGAGAAAGTGTAATAGGGTGACAATTGAAAGACCCTCAATTTTGAAGATAATCATCCTTGTTTTTTGAAGTGTTGTCAAAAGTATCATGATAATACTTTCTTAGGAGGAATCTATAGGATTTTACACCTTTTTCTAAGATTTTTGGGTATTTTTGGTTCAAACTACACAACACAAACAACTCTAGGACATTTTGTAGCACTGGCGCTACGAAAATATTTACACATGCAAAATGTGCTACGAATTCCTGAGGCACTACAGAAAATGCTACGAATTCATGTTCTGGAGGTTTCAAAGGAGCAGTGGTTGCCAGGTGTCAATATGGATCTTTCCAGTTGCTAGAAGGTCAGTTATGAGTTGTAGGGCCACTTGTCAAAGGGATAAGCGATACAAAAGGACAGTTCATCAGCATAAATAATTGTTAGGGATGTGGCCAACATTACCCTTATTTTTAGCATTTTAGTTATTCTCTGTTATCCACGTGTTGTCTTTCCATTTTGAGGGAATATGATCCCATGTGAGGATTTTTATTCGAATTATAGTGTTGTCAATGACAGTCGAAGATAAAAAAAAGACTATTGTAAGTTTGATAAAATGTTAGAATGAGCTAGAGAGAGTGGTCTTTCGACCAAGAGGAATTCAGAAGTGTCATCATTGTGTTCTTTTTCTTTCTTTGTATTTTTTCAGACTTGTGATTCCTTATCAATGGAGATCAGATTTTCCTTTTCATCTTTTTCTTTCTATGTGTACTAATATAAATGAGTGATTGATTCACTATTCTTCTTATTCAGACAATGATTGTGTGATGGTATTCGTTCTTTGCATTGGTGATATAGAATTTTTTAATACATAGATTTTTATTGTGACTTGATTGTTTTAAAGTGTTGGAAGTATCTCTGACATGTCCATATCATAGTTTTCTTTTCCTCATTCATTTATCAAGCCTGTTGTCTGATCTGAAGTTCTTAAGGCCATTTTTGTTGAAGGATATAATTGGGAATGTGTACAATAGATGAATCTTGATTGTCTTTATGGTCAAATCCCTATGACTTTACAACTTATCTTTCAAGATTAAATTTGAATTCTTTGCATGTTAGGAAGCTCACCTAATTATAGTCTAGGGTGACTCTTGGAGTGATAACACCATGATACCCAGACTCATTACCTCATGGAGAAACAATCACCACTACTTCAGGGTTAGGCTGGTGTGATGGATATTTTTGTTGGTGATACGTGGAATGAACTGAATAAAAGAGGGGCCCTCCGGGGCCATGCTCAAGTCGTCTGGATCTCGGTACTCCATGTATAGGAAATTTGGGCCTTGAGACGTGATCTCCTTAATTATCCCTTGGATAGGGGGTAACATGACTCACCATTTTGATGACAGGGGACGAAATGGCATCAACATCCACCAGTCCCTCTATTTGCATAGGGTTTTTGACCTTCATTTCTAGCTTTGATAGTGACCTGTTGTTGTTGTGGGTTATCCTTGACATTTTACTAGGTGCTCCAACTTTAGATGGTGCCATCTTGCTGGAATATAAGCAGGTTTACTTTTGAATCTCACTTTCAGCCTATTTTCCTATTTTCTCTTTGCTCTGTAGCTCTACGTTCACTTGAATTCACAATGCGTCTTTATCGAATACTAATTTTTCTTCTAAAGTGTTTTCATAAATTCTCTAAATCTTGTCAGGCATGCTTAAATTACTGTCATAAATGTTCGTTTGGATCCTTCTTTTTCCGATGACCAGTTTTTCTTTTTCCCGACTGTTTGTTTTTTCCGGTGCACTATATGTTTCTACTGTTATCTATCTCTGACACATGGTTATTTCCTTCTATCGTATCTATCTTGCATGCAATATATTCACTTATTTTCTCCCCGACTTTCTTTCTATTACATACTGTCATTCTCAAGTATATGTCTATCACATATTCCTCTAACTACTTCTTTTTGGTGTTTTCATCATTTTTCTAGTTTTCTCTTCCTTTTTCTTTCTTTTAACTCCTACTATTTACAATATGTACAAGTCTACTTGCTTCACTGTAACTACTGAGGATTAGTGGGTCAATATTCCCTATAAAGTTGTAGTCGACTACCATTCACCAGTCCTTGAACTTCCTTTCCTGCTAAAGCTTGCAGTTATACAACACCTCCATCTATGATAGACTTTATCTGGTATGGCCCTAGCCAATGCATTCTAAGTTTCCTTGGGTGCTACAAATAATTACTATCATAGAGGAGAACTAGACCTCCTACTTTGAATTTATTATTCTTAATATGGTTGTCATGTCATGCTTTAGCTTTTGCTTTCCATACCTCATGGTGGAAACCTGCTATGATTATGTCTTCTTCTAATTCCATAAGTTGAGATAGTTGTTCTTGCATTGTTCCCCCTTCTTTCATATCTGTATTTTTTGTAATGTACAGACTTGGTATCAAATAGTCTAAGCGAACTACTGCTTCCTATCCATACACCAATCTAAATGGTATCTACCCTGTTAGATTCTTGCATGTAGTATTATAATCCCAAAGTACTGATGGTACCTTCAAATCCCAATAATCTTTGTTCACATTAAAAATATTTTTTAAAGCATTCTCCAAAATATTGTTAAAGGATTCCACTGTTCCATTTACCTAAGGATGATAAGGAGTTCTCTTCTGATGATATATCTCAAATTCTTCCATCATTGCCTCAATTATATTTTTGATGAAGTGAGTCCCCTGATCACTCATCAATATTCTTGGAAAACCAAACCTTGTCACTACCTGTTCAAATAAAAAGCACATGTCTATGCACTACAATCCTTCACTAGTGTTGTCTCACCCCATCTGGTTAAGTATTATGTCATTGTAATAATATATCTAGCTCCTGATATTCTTCCTGGTGGATTGATTGGACCTACAAACTCTATTTCTCACTTATCAAATACTTGTAAAGTAATATGAGGTCTCAATGGCATCTCATCCCTCTTGGATGGCTTCCCATGTCTTTGACAAACATCACACTTCTGACAGTATTCCTTTGCATCTTTGTGAATTTTTGGCCACCATAATCCTATGCGCAATACCTTGTGCATGGTAGATTTTCCTACATAGTGTACTCCAACAATCCCTTCATGTGCTTATGCTAAAATGATAGGCATTCCATGCTCCATAACACATCTCCTCAAGATGTTATCTTCTCCAAGTTTGTATAAATGACCCGCAATCAATTGATAGTCTGTAGCTATGACCACCAAATTTTTCTTCTGCACAGTAGTAATTCTCTTGGTGCAAACCATGTACTCAAAAAATCAATAATGTCAGCAAAATACTCATCATTTATCTGTACCAATAACAATTGTGCATATGGAAAGTTGTCTTCCAATTTACTGGGTTCTTNCAATCCTTCACTAGTGTTGTCTCACCCCATCTGGTTAAGTATTATGTCATTGTAATAATATATCTAGCTCCTGATATTCTTCCTGGTGGATTGATTGGACCTACAAACTCTATTTCTCACTTATCAAATACTTGTAAAGTAATATGAGGTCTCAATGGCATCTCATCCCTCTTGGATGGCTTCCCATGTCTTTGACAAACATCACACTTCTGACAGTATTCCTTTGCATCTTTGTGAATTTTTGGCCACCATAATCCTATGCGCAATACCTTGTGCATGGTAGATTTTCCTACATAGTGTACTCCAACAATCCCTTCATGTGCTTATGCTAAAATGATAGGCATTCCATGCTCCATAACACATCTCCTCAAGATGTTATCTTCTCCAAGTTTGTATAAATGACCCGCAATCAATTGATAGTCTGTAGCTATGACCACCAAATTTTTCTTCTGCACAGTAGTAATTCTCTTGGTGCAAACCATGTACTCAAAAAATCAATAATGTCAGCAAAATACTCATCATTTATCTGTACCAATAACAATTGTGCATATGGAAAGTTGTCTTCCAATTTACTGGGTTCTTTTCCATTATTTATCCTGGATAAGTGATTTGTTCTTGCATTCAATCTTCCATGTTTCACCACAAATTCAAAGTCAAACTCTTGGAATAAAAGTATCCATATGCATATCCTTCTCCCCAACACTGACTTATTGAATAAATATATGAGAGCAGAATGATATGTAAACATCTTCAAATGTTTCACTAATAAGTAATGTATGTATTTATGCAAAGCATACACTATAGCTAATCCTTCCCTTTTTGTAGTGTTGTAGTTTTGTTCTGAATCTGATAACTTCTTACTTGCAAATGCAATAGGGTGATCTATATCACCTTCTCCTGGTTGGGTCAATATTGCTCCTAATCCTATTGCAAATGCATCAACATGCACATGATTTTTTTTTTCCCAATCTGGAAGAACTAAAATTGGTGCAGTAACCATCTTCTCCTTCAAAATATCCAAACTCTGTTGAAATTCATCATTCCACTGATACTTGGTGTCCTTCTTCTACAACTTCTCCATTGGCACAATAATCTGTGCATATCCTCTTATGAACTTCTTTTAATATCCTATATGACCAAGTGTACTCTTCAACTGGTGCACTGATTTCGATGGTGGTAAGTTAACTATGACAACAATTTTAGTAGGATCAACCATCAGACCCTGTTTACACACCACATTCCCTAAAAAATTACCAAAAGGTGTGCTAAAAATGCATTTCTTAATATTCAATGAGATCTGGCATTGTCTACATCTGTCCAACATTAGACTTAATAATTCAACATGATACTTTAATAATTTGAGAATTTTCTAATCATTCAATTATACTTATAAAAACTTATGAATAGAGTCCTTAAAGGCTGCTACTACTAATCTTGAAAAAAAAATTGGTTCATTCTTCAACCCCAATGGCATAACTGTATACTAAAATGATCCCCACTCTATAGAAAATGTAGTCTTGTGTCTATGTTCTGGTGCTATCCTAATACGATGATATCCTGAAAACCCATATGTAAATGAATAAGCTTCTTAACCCCCTACATTCTCCAAAACTTCATCTGTAAATGGGGTAGGAAAAGGATCATGTAGAAAATCATTATTAAATTTTCTCAAATCTACACAAATATTGATCCGTCCTTGCTTCTTTTCCTACACCACCATAGGACTGATCCATTATGATTCTTCCACGGGTTCTATGACACTAGCCTCTAATATTTTGTTAATGTATGCCTTTAATGTCTCCTTGTATATTGGATTCAATCTATAAGGTATTTGTCTTATAGGTCTATCTTCTGGATTCAAGGGGATATTCATCTCTCCTACCTCTCTTGCTAATCCCTTCATCTATGAGAATGTTTCTAGGAACAAGTCATTGTACTCGTGCAATAATTTTGTGATTCTTTCTACTGTTTGATTATCCCAATAATCTCCAATGCTGGAAATATTTGGGTTTTCTATAGTTCCAATGTTTACCTTTTTTATCTTCAGGGGTGTAGCACAATCTTCTGAATCTAGTTTTTTCCCTTCTACTTCCCTTTCTCCTTCAACTTATGGGATTTGGATATTGCATGGATTATCCTCTGCTGGATCTTCTTCTTCTGCGACGTGATAACAATGTAGCAACTGTTTAATTGTCTATCTAGTATGCTTCTGATATGTTGGGATTATTTCAAATTTCAATTCTTCAAATATCCTTTCTCTTACTACTTTCATCATTGTATCTATCTCTGGACTTTCATGCTCAAAGGAAAATGTAACCACAAAATTTTGATGTATCTCTTCCTAGTTTGTAGTTTCTATGCATTGTTCCTATTCTGTGTACCAGTTCTTTGAGATTCCTTCTAATGTGTGAATAAAATGGTCTAGAATTTCTTCTAGTGGTACTAATATCCATTGAACCATGCACTTATATACATGTTCTTTAGGTTGTCCAAATCCCTCATAATTCTCCAACACTTTGTTCTCTTTCTCTACGCCAAATCTGATGTGCAGTAACCTATTGCACTGAAACTGGTTTTTGATATTCTCCTTGTGTGTACCCCACCAACAGGAAAGTGTATCTTTCAAAGAAATATATAATACTGGTAATCTCTGATTTTCTACTACCTCCAATTCAAACTTCATTAAAAATTCTTCTAAGTCATTCATACCATAAAAAGTAGGAGGCTCTCTTACCTATGAACCAATCCATCTCAATGTGCGCATCATTCTAGCACATCTTCTGGTGGATAATTCATGTATTCATTTTTTCCAGTTCTCTAGTCATGTGTCAGAGTCTGAATCATAAGAAATAATACTCCTCCAACTGAGTATTCCATCTGTAGTTGGGTTGATATAGTATTCTTCACGCGTGGTTGTTATGTATAACTAATTTACATCTTCTGTAAGAATATTTTCTATCGTAGGTTCCACATACCTTCATCCTTTTGAAGGATCCAATGGCACAATGAATATGTATTCTCTAGATTCAAAGATAGTATTTCATTTCTTCAATTTAATAATAGTCTGGTTATCAAAATCCCAATCCAATCCCAACAATGCTAGATATGGAACTATGTTAATGACTTCAAAGTCTACCATGGTGTGTGCACCATATAGATCTAATGGTATCCCTTCTAGTCTTCCAATTGGCAGCACTCTTTGCTGATTTGATAACTTTAACTAAATAGATGAATACCCCAATTGAGTTTCTCCCATAGCTTCCCATGTCTTCTTTGGTAGAACATTGACTTCAGGCCCTAGGTCTAGCATAATATCCCCCATATTGAAATATAAAATGTTTGAATTCAACCTGAATTCTCTGCTTGTTCTTCTCTTCTTACAAACCTAATTCACCTTTTTTACCCCTTCTTCCCCAGAATTACACTTTTCTAACAAACTCTACAATACTTGTAAATAATTTTTATCATTCAACAATTTTACACATGACCCCAAAAATTTTCTTCAGTTACTTACTTGTTCTGAAGGCTTCTCTTTATTGGTATGATCAAATAATGGAGGCATGTCATACACTCGTATCTCATCTACTGGTTTTTTTCGTAAAGTAGACGCAATATTTTCTTTCAAAATCTCCTGCCTAGCCTCTTTGAATATCTCTTTCTCTTTGTGTGTATCAAACTTATGTTTAGGCATGGTATTCTTCCTAACCCATTGGTACTAATCTTGGTCCTTATTTGTTTCATCTTCTCCTATCTTGTCTCCTCCTCTAGTAACTATGTTAATCTTCTTACCATCCTCTTCTTTGTTTTCCACAACAATCCATTGTACATTATGATTTTTTTAGTTCCTCTTGTTCTGTATCTTCACCAAAAGTGTCAGACAATATTCTATCTCATGGTCTGATGTGTGATAATACATACATGTTGCAGGAGGCTATGTGAAGTATCTTTCATAGTATCCATGTTTCTGACAGTTGTGACACACTATTATTCCTCAACCTCCTCCAAATCCTCTTCCTCCATGACCCCCTCCTTTGAAGCCTCATATGTGACCCTGATTATCTCTGCACGTTTTTTTATACTGAGGTCCCTAATTGTACTATGGTTTCACATTATTGTACTGAGGTGGTATTGTGTGAGATTATACTGTGGTGGTTCTTTAAATTGTTGTACATTATTGTACTATGATTGTGTTGCAAATTGATGTGGTTGTTGCGTAAATTGTCTTGTCATGTGTTCATCCTGCACCCTGCATGTATCTGAAATCCTTTCTTTCATCGTCTCCAAGGTTTTACATTCCTTGTCTTTGTGTCCAACTAACTTACAAAAATTACAAATTGTACTCTTTGTTATTGTCTGATACTATTTCATTAGGGGGAAATGATAGGGATCATTCCCATGTGTTTTTCAATTCTCACACCATGGTCCTCTTGAAGATAAAGGGTTTGGCATACCCACTCCAATATATTGCGCAAATAGTGGAAACTCATTCTTGTGATTCCCTTTAATTCTGCATAATATGCATAAAAAATCTTTCCTTTTCTCCTTACCTTTACTCCGATTCAACTAAAATGTTAAATTCTTCAGGTGTTGCCTCAACTCTTCCACATTTGGGTATGTCTGCTTATACTGATTTTCCTCTAGTTGTAAGGCTGCTTGCAGAGCCTCATCCTAACTTTGGAATTCATGCTCCCTCAAAGGATACTTTAAGTGTGGCAATAAAGAGTTAACAAACAAATGTTTACATTGCATATCAGTAATAGGGTAATTTAATTTACCTTTTAGCCTCTTGAATTTTTGGTCCACCTCCCAAACTAATGCTCCTAGTTTCTTCTTAATCTCTATCATTTCATTCATGAACTAGTCTTCTAAGCTTGGTTTCTGGAATTCATTTATTAATTGCCTCTTTACCTCTGCTACAGTTGTAGGCGCTCCCGTTGGATTATTTTCTCTGAGACCCATATACCAATCTAATGTGTGGTCTTTGAATATGATTTCCAACTACGCAACCTTTGATCTTCATATGTAATCTGCTCAAATTCCCATATCTTCTCACAGATAAAAAAATTCTTTTTTGGGTCATCTAACCCATCCCCTCAGAACTATGGTAACCTAATAGTTGTACCTTGTACTTCCATTGTGAATATTGATGTACTACCACCTCTGTGTGGTGTATATATTTGACTGCTACTTGTTTAACTTACACTTTTGCTTGAGTTTCCACTGGACCCATGCCCTGTAAAAATTCTTCTACCACTAATCACTTACTAGTTAAACATTTTTTCTTCTTCGGATGTCTTAGTCGCACATGGCATTGTGGATCCCACACTAATTCGGATCTGGAATGGAGATCCTTCTTTTCTATTGGACCCATGATCTCTAGTTTTCCTCTCATATGCGGCACACAAGATATCCTCAATCTTCTTTGTGCCACATAGATCCTCTACCTTTTCCTCATCGTTTTCCAATCCCTCTCGCTCAACTACTTCCCTCTTCTTTCTATTCATCTTATACTAGGAGGTTCATCTGTTGTGCATCACACCTACTTTCGTTATTATATCCTTAGTCTATTCATCATCCATCATGATGGGGTACATTGCTTTCTTCTTCTGGCTACTCTCAAGAGCCTTCTCCATATATCAGGTCTTCCTTAGTTCTTCCCCCAGCTCCCCCATGTGCACAAAGTGATATAGTTATTTCATTCCATGGCCATCACACCTTTATCATGCAGTCATATCTTAATTGATGCGTAAAGAGACCTAATGTACCTGTCTTTGGGTCCCTTCAAGAAATCCTTCTCTGCAACAGTATATGACTTCACTGTGTCTACTGCAAATTCAGTAATAAACCCCACAGTAATATTGTCTAACCAAAGGAATAAAGAATCACTGGCTATCCACGCGCACGCCCTGACCTAGCTCTGTTACGATAGGGTTTTGAGCGTGCCGCCATGGCAGCCCAGGGAGGGGAGACGCTGCCCCCTCCTTCCCCCTCCTCCTCCTTTCGACGCCTGGTAGAAGCCTGCAGCAAGAAGTCAACCATCTCAGAAGCTCCGAGCTTTGTCAAAAAATTGAATGACATTCCAGAGATCGACCTCCCTCCTGAATATCCAATGAAAGTCGCCCTATCTCTCTCTGAACGAGGACTCATTGGTTAGTTTATGGGACTCTGGCCCTCAACCAGATCCACAGACAACTGGATTCAGCGAAACTGGAGACCTCTGATAACAAATAGTGTGACATGCTACGCGGTCGGGCGAGGATACTTTATCTTCAAATTTATCGCACAGGAAGACAGAGATTTGATATTCAGAAATGGGCCATACTTCATGGGCACTCAAGGTCTATACCTAAACAGATGGACCCCGAATTTTGATCCATCCTCAGAAGTCCCCAAGGATGTCCCAGTCTGGGTAAGACTCCCCAACTTGCCGATCCATTGTTGGAACCCCTCCTCGCTTCAGGCAATAGGCAATGGTCTTGGGCGCTACATCGACTGAGCAGAACCAAGAGACCAGTGTTCCTATGCGCGTATCTGTGTGGAGGTTGATCTGGAGGTAGGCTTACTAGAAGCAATAAAGTTGAAGGTCGGCAACTGGCAACACTTCCAAAAGTTGGATTACGAACAGCTCCCGTTCAAGTGCAGAGGCTGCCATGAATATGGCCACTTCCAAAGAAACTGTCCAAAAAAAAACCCCTCCACTGAAAAAGAAGGGGACGAAGGTTGGCAGCAATCCCGAAAAGGGATATCAAGAGCAAGAGGCCAAAGGAATGAGCAGACAGAACCACAAAAAACCAAATCCTCGGAAACCACAGAAAAGGAGAACAACTTCAAAATCCTAGCCATAGAACCAGAGGAAAGAGAACCAGATCCAAATAAAGAAGTTCAAAAGGGAGAAAAGGAAGGTCAGAATCCTGAAGACAAGGGGAATAAGCCAACAGAAGAATAAGGGACACAAAACAACTCCCCCTAGAAGCAGGACGACAATCAGAACATAGAGGAAGGGGATATCTCTATAGACAACGAATCAGATGAAGAAAATGAGGTTTGGGCCACCCCAAAGAAAAAGGGAAGACGTCGGAAATCAAAAAACGTTGAGCGGAACCAGGAAGCCTATAAATATGTGCTCAATGGGTCACAACCCACCATCAAAAAGATGATGATATCTCATAACACGCGGAAGCAGGCCAAAGCCTCCCAAGGAGGCCATCCCCCCCCCCAAGGTTTATAATGATCACAACCTCCTGGAAATGTAGGGGAATGGGCAGTAAAAAGAAGGAAGAAGCGTTAAAAGATATTCTCAAAATCTCGAAAGAAAGTATCCTATTGCTCCAGGAGACTAAAATGAGCCAGCAAGATGTGCTCAAAACCTTGTCGAATGTTTGGAAAGGAAGCCTCGGAGTTGTCGGAAATGCCAAGGGGGCCTCAGGAGGGCTCTGCACAATGTGGGACGCCTCCAAAATAGACATGTTCATCTTTGACATCTGCATGCATTGGATTCACACCAGATTTCTCCACAAAGACACGGGCTGTCAGGTAAGCATCTTTAATATTTATGCTCCACAACTATTGGGGGAAAAAAACACTGTTGGGAGTCCTTGTAGGACTACCTCCAGCAAAACAATCTCTCCAATATCATCCTCGGAGGAGACCTAAATGTAACTCTAGCACAGGACAAGAAGAGAGGCGGCTCGATAGTGAGAGACTCGGCCAGAGAATGGGTAGAGGACTTACCCTCCGCATGGGACCTTCTTGACATTAAACTAGCCAAAGGTCGCTACACGTGGACCAATAAGAGAATTGGACCTGGGCACATCGCTGCCAGACTAGACAAATTCCTCGTACAAAGCTCCCTCCTGCTGCTGGGACTTGAAGCAAAGGCAGAAATTCTGCCCTATGGCGCTTCTGATCACAAACCGATATGGTTAGAAATAAAAAAAGACCAAGTCAGAGGGCCCATCCCCTTCAGATTCAGCCCAAACTGGTTAAATGATAAAGGGTTCACAGAGCTGGTAACAAAAGTATGGGCCACCACAGTTCAAGGCTCAACATCCTACGTGTGGGAGGAAAAATTTTAAAGGTTGAAATTCGCTCTAAAGTCATGGGCCAAGATCTAAGCGAACCCAATAGAAATGCGCCTAGCAGCCCAAAGCCATCTCGAGGCTCATCAACTGGTAATGGAATAGAAGGAGATCACCCCAGAACTATTGTAGCAGGAGGACAACCTTCAAAGGCAATGGCACCAAGCCTGCAGAATGGAAGAAAACTATTGGAGGCAGAAGTTGAGAAGCTTATGGCTGAAATAAGGAGATCGCAATACAACCTACTTTCATAAACAAGCGGAAGCAAGGAAACAATATAAGGCAGTGACGGAAGTTCAGGTCCAGAAAAAAACAATTGCAGATCCAGATGGCATTAAACAAGCAGCTTATGAAGCCTTTGAGAAGCTATACACAGACCCAAAGGACGTGGCTTTGGACCAGCAAGGATACCCCTTCACGGTTATTCCAAAGCTAATAACTGAAGACATAAACAACAAGTTGACAAGAGAGGTATCGCAGTAAGAAATAAAGGAGGCCCTTGATCAGATGAGCCCAGATAAAGCACCGAGACTGGACGGGTTCACTGCCATATTCTATCAGCAGTGTTGGGAAATCATTAAAAAGGATCTAACCAAAATGATCCAGAAGTCACAGCAGGCCAGCAAGATGGGAGGAAGCACCAACTCTTCCTTTCTGGCACTTATCCCGAAAGAAAAAGGAGCGATTTCCTTCAACAGGTTCAGACCAATCTCCTTATGCAATATGAGTTATAAAATCATTGCCAAAGTAGTAGCCAACTGCCTCAAGGAAACTCTCCCACTCATCGTTCCTGAAAATCAAGGCGACTTTGTCCAAGGGAGGCACATCGCCGACAACATCATCCTGGTTCAAGAAGCGATTCATTCCATCGTTTTAAGGAAAGAAAAAGGTATGGTCATTAAACTAGATCTAGCTAATGCTTTTGATAGAGTCAGACATGAATTTCTATTTGAAGTTATGAGGAAGTTTGGATTCGATTTACGTTTTATAAGTTGGATAAAAGCCTGCATTGGA
>SNQJ01S0017855.1:128094-139633 GCA_010110895.2 Picea sitchensis | reverse complement strand
TGTTTCAGCAGGGAATTCAGAGTAGAGTTACGCTGCACAGATGCTTCTAAGCCTAGTCTTGGACCACCAGTTCATCAGCTGTGTAATACCGAGTTCTCTCACCATCCATTTATGTCCTGTTCATTGTGTAAGGAAAGCATTCAGTTGAGGATTCCTGAAGGACCTTCCGCTGGAGGGAAGAGGAACCATTGTCCCTTTCTACAGTGTGTGCTTTGGTTTTTTGTTAATAGATCATGTCTTAAAACCATTGGGAACTCCTTTGTCTCACGTTTGAAGTTTTGTTTATGGTTGTAATGTTATTTGCTTTTCAGTTCTTAGGTAGATTTTATTTCGTTTGGTTTTCTATTCTATGTTAACCCATTTTGATTCACAGCAAACCTGTTCTGCCCTGCTGAGCCCAACAGGGCATGCCAGTGCTCCCATTCTTGCTCACCCGGCGACGATTCGAGAACGAACACCAACCTATCATGGAGAATCTATGGTGGCTTGAGTGTCCATATGAGAATGAGGACTGGAAAGAACCCATGTTTCCAAGTGATCATTCTTCGGCACTTCATGAGCACACAACGAAAATTGTGCTAAACCAGTTTATTTCTACTATCACGTGTGTTGATTTTCCACAATCGTTTCCCCAATTTGAGTACATGTTTGGGGAAGAATTTTGGGGAAACATTGGACCCATCCATTTTGTCTTCGACATATTTGATATTCGAGATAGACGAGTCTTCCACATCTTATACCATGCCATACGAGATTAGTCCAGAAAATTTCTACATATAAACTCTGGGCTAGATGCAGACCAACAAAAATAGTTAGAAAGTATCCTTAAATAACAATCATGGGAATTCACTTGGGAATACACTGACATGAAGGGTATACACCCTGACACATTTATCCATCACATATATACCTAGGGGGAAGTAACACCTGTTAGGAAACCCCAGAGAAGGATGAACCCAACACTCAAAGATATAGTAAATGAGGAGATCCAAAAGTTACTAAATGTCATATTTATTCATCCCATCTTCGATAGTAAGTGGGTATCCCTGCTTGTAGTGGTTCCAAAGAAAGTGATATGGAAATGGATAATTTGTGTCGATTTCCGGGAGCTCAACAAAGCCACTCTAAAGGATTAATTTCATCTTCCTTTCATTGACCAAGTTTTGGATACCCTGACTAGAAAGAAATATTTCTCCTTTTTAGATGGATATAGCAGGTAGAATCAAATTCTCATAGCACCAGAGGATCAGGACAAGACTACCTTTACTTGTCCTTGGGGCACCTATGCCTATAGGGTCTTACCATTTGGATTGTGTAATGCTCCTTCCACATTTCAACAAGCAATACTAGGGATATTTGCTAATCTTATTCATGATTGTGTGGAGCTATACATGGATGAATTCACAGTATATGGAAATACTTATGTTGTGTCCCTTTCATCACCTAAATGAGAAAAATAATGATGCTTACAAGTCCAGTTGGGTTACCTGGATAAGACAACAGTGAATGCAAAAGTTAGAAACATCAAGCATAAGAAATAAGCAAAGAACTAAGCTAATAACAATAAAAAAAATTAAACTAGAGTGCATAAGGGAAATATAACAAGAAAATAAACAACATGTATGCCACCAATGGATAAGTTGTATTAGTGGGAAAACACCAAAGAGAAAGGGAGACTTATGGGTCCCCTCTTCCTCCAAGGGAGGGATCTTGAACCCCTAATGATTGATCTCTTCTTACAGGTAACAAACTAGAAGGAAATGGTGAAGAAAATCCAAAGCACATTCACTCAAGAGGTGATATGAATGGCTAAATGAAATGATGCTTGTATGATCTTGATGAGGAAAGAGGATCCTCCAAGAGAATGTAGGCAGCATAACAATACAAATGAATTCCCTTGAAAATATAGTGCACCCATGGCCTCTTTTTATAGCAAAGCTTTGAGTCATTATTCAACCAGTCTTTAGTGTGAACAAGGGGCTCTTTAGAGCACCCTTAAGTCTTTGACCAGCCCCCCACTCAAATTCATTTTGGATTTGAGTGTCAAATATACTTGGGAGATGAACCAAAAGAGGATGGAAGTCTGACCAAAATCATAAATGCGTCATTCTGAGGTGTGCGCGGCTTTTTGCGTCCACAGTCATGCATCGGGCGCATATGCGCTTTTCCGACATTATTCGACTATCGCACGTGTGCACACTGCCTTTGTATCCTTAGCGCATGCTTATTTTTTAACCAGTTGTATAGTTTTGTGCCCTTTGTAAATGAATTTTTTTGGCCATGGCTGAACTAATGGGTGTTTGAAGATGATGGATTCCTATAACCATTTGCGGACGAAATTCCAGTGATAACAGATGCCCCCTGATGTGTGAGGTTAGGAGCATACGTATAGCCAAAATACATCAATGTTTATTCTACTGAGATTACCTTTGTAAGAAAGAGAAATGTGAGGAGTTTCAAGAGTGACCCATTGGAGGGAGAGGGGAACTTGTAGGACCCAAACCTTTCTCAAGGTGTGAAAAATAAAACTGTGTACAAACGAGGTGGGCATGCCCCATGCTCATGTCATGTAACTAAAAAATGTGGAATACAGTAACTGAAGATGTGTGTTGGTGTAGACGACTGTAGCACCCTCGGGGGCGTATTGATAATAGCAGAGGAAAATTAAGATTGTGAACAAACTATGAAAAGAGGCGTAGATACCTATAAGAAGTGTTGATGATATGCAGGCATTGATAGCCTATCAAATTTCAGAGGTCTTCGACAAATAAAAACAACTTCAATAGTTGCAAAGTAAGACCCACCACAACATGATAAAGTGTTGAATTCGAATGTCGTGGGGGTCAACGACAACAGAGAGCAATGATGGTTCTCTTTGTGTCGTCTGAGACACCTCATTGTAAAGGTAATGAGAGGCAAGATATTGTCACCCTTTTGGAAACTATGTTGATGTCGACGGGAAGGGAGACACGACTCTAAGAAGCAAAGGGCTTCATGAAATCCACATGATATCGACAGGGACTAAGGAGATACATGGACAAATTCAAGATGCGGTGAGACTCAAGACTTCCCTTGGACCTTGGTTGGGGATATTTGTGAAGGATAAGTGGCAACAACCGTGGAACTGAATCTAGCGTCAGGGGGATGACTAGACTAGGGTTAAGTTGTGCCAGAGGCGTGAAAAAGTGGAAAAACTCATAGATCAGGGGTAAATGGACTGTGGGATACTCAGGGTTTATGGACGATGTCAACAGGAGGAGAATGTAAGGAATTCCCCAACCAAGGGCGACATGGGTTTCTTTTTTCGGAAAAGGAAGGTTGCAAAAGGTGACGAAAAAAAACTATGTAATGGCTAGAAACAAAGGCTTTGTACAATTACCAAATAAATAAAGAATAATTCGGGATGAGCATACAGATATAGAAATGGGTTCCCCAATGCAATATGGCTTGGCCTATGAGGGCACAGGTTGCATGGAAAATAGGTGGAGGGTGGGGGCCTCATAGGTGGGTTTCTGTATTTAGGTAAAATGAATGGAGGGCAATTTGAAGATGGGAAAACTGATGGTGGATGAGATGAAGGGATAATGACACTGTAGATGTGGAGTCAAAATGCGAATCTTGACGAGATTACTCAGGAGTCCATTATGGGGAAGTTAACAAAAGGAGGAGAAGGAGCATGCGACTAATTCTTGGGAATGCAAAAATTATGAGGACTCCCAGCCTTAGGGGGTGAAAGCAACATGAGTGTAAAAGTGTCAAGGGGGACTATAAATGGGACAACTCATGTGCGGAAGAGTGCTACCGTGTGACAGTACTGAAATGCAATGGAGGTGTGAGTATTGTAGAGCCAAATGAGGGGACCTTAGAGGCAAATATTGGAGGGTGTGACTGGGAGATGAAAATGATATTCAGAGGTAATGATTACATGCCAGTAGAAATCTTATACCTGAAAGGGTCGTGCTTATTTGTGGTGACCAAGTACCTACACACATGAAAACCAAATACCCGACATGAACAATATCTGAAGATAAAGAACATATAATGGTTATTTGATAATTTTGAACATAAGCATGCGTACCTGGGCATGATGTGAGAAAAATGCTCCCCAGGGGCCAAGGATGGAAGGTGTCCCAGGGAATGTGACTATGTAGGTGGTGGGATCCTGGTCCTGTGCCTGAATATGGATCGAAAAAAGGATGATCAGAGCTCCCGAAATTGAGTATGGAAGTTTGGATAAAGGGACTATATGTAGGGCCCACATTACCAGCTCATTTGTACCTTCTGCCAGAGTGATTAGACAAGAGATTTGAGGAGAGATTTGGAGATTATGGGAGATCAAGCCAGCCGATTCAGGATCAACGAGTTTCAGGTTAGTGGTCATATCCTTTTGCACAATAACTAGGGGTTATTTTTTGCATAGGGCTTGAATGAATGGTCCTACAAGGGGGTTTTGTGAGGGTGGCCCCCCCAGTGCATGAGAGATCGAGTATTTCACACGCATGAGTGTGTGGATATAATTTGGAGAGTTGGGCATGGGGGCGTCCAACTGGGGAAAACAGGCGTGCATGGGATGCGTGCCTATGCAAAGCATAACAACGCATCCATGCACGACTTTGTTCTTGATAGTTACGCGTGTGGGCACAACTCTGGAGCGAACAGGCACACTAGGGTGCACGTCTATTGATGTGACAGGGGCGCAAGGGTGCACCCATGTATTGCCAATAGTCGCGCATGAGTGCATGACTGTGGGGTGAACATGCATGTATATGTGTGCACCTATGGGGAAAAAATCTGTGCCTTTGAGGCAAAGATGAAGGGTGTAAAAACTAATCTTGTTTGGAGATTTTGATGTTTTTATGAGTTGTGATGGCTGATTAAATATTTTATGTGTGGATGCAGGCGACCAGTTGATGATGCCGATCCACTAGAGGGAGAGGGACTGGGTGCGCCTGAGAGAGGTGGTGAGAGATGATGAGCTGACTGTATGTGGTGCTTTGGTAGCTTGTTGGTTGCTGATGTTTTTTGAGTGCTCACTAGTGAGGGCACATGAGAACTTGCTGCGGTTCCTAATTTCGATGTGGAGTCTGGAGCTGTAGTGTTTCATTGTTCATGGTGAGCATATGGAATTCTCTACTGTAGACGATGTATACTTTTTGACTGGGCTCCCTTTTCGGGGGACCCTGCTACCTGTCGAGCCCGTGGTATCCGGGGAGGGGTAGTTGGTTGTCCTAGCCTAGACCTATTATTCAGGAGAGGAATTCATGACCATCTCTATGGTGAGGATTGGGGTGATGGATGCCCTGGTGAATTATTGTGTTGCATCGATGATTGTGAGAGTATATGGATCTCTCATGACTTAGTGGATCAGTTGGGGTCAGCTGAGGATTATAAAGAGGGCACTGGGGGTGAGCATTTTTCTTGGGGCTTGATGTTGTATGCCAAGATGGTGGGGTAGCTCGATAGGTGTCGAGTTGCTAACTCAAGGGAGTTTTCCTTTGGGTCCATCTTGGTAGCATGGTTTTTGGATAGGGTGACCATGTTGCCCCCGAGAGTTTTATTAGACGCCCCGGGTANGGGGGGGGAGGGTGGGCATTATTTTATGACTGAGGCTGCACAGGTGTGGCTTCATATGCCATAGATCATACTTCTATATCCGTATTTTGGGGTGGACTTTCGGGATGATCCGGATATGGTGCTTTCCCTTGGAGAGGTGTTCGACCGCAGAGGTATGATGTTATATTTGATGTTTTGATATTTAGATAGTATAGCATGTTCGTTATGTATAGATGGATGTTGATTCTATCTTGTTTGTTGTGTGTGCAGATGTGGGACCTCGTGGGCATGAGGTTGAGTTGGTTAGAGTGCCATCTCGTCAGGGGCCTGTGAGACCACCGCGAGGAGAGCCGTGGGCAGGGGAGAGATGACGATGGGAGGATGCTAGGGCGAGACTCATTGATGATGAGAGAGCAAGTAGGAGACATCGTTATGATGACCCCGGTGTAGGGCCGTCACATGCTCCTCCGGAAGGGGTCGAGGGAGAGTTTGATGATTTTTTCCGCTGATTGGAGGCGGTACTACAGGGAGTTCCCAAGGGGATTTGGGTGCATATTCAAGATGAGGGGATCATGGAGCAGTGTATTGGGCTTCCCGCGGAGTCACGAACTCTGATCCACAAAGAAGTTGTAGTGGGAGTGGCACTGACTGGGCGGTTTCCCCCGGGGCCTGAGGGACCTATATTTGGTGGGGTGCCTCCTCCAGAGGGAGGACTGGGTGGTGGTGCTCTAGAGGTGCCATGAGTGCCTTTGGATATGGATTTTTATGTTTATAGAGTTTTGTGAGCTTATTTTGTATATGGTGTTGTGACACTGGTTTTGTATTTATAGGAGTGAGATGGTCACTTACCTATGGATGTTGTACTTGATGTACTATTTTTTATAAACATTGATGGCACATTGACCAATATATATATATATATATATATATATGGATATACATTTTTGGATCACTGTGATGATGTTTTTTGTTTATGATGTCTAATTTATATGATGTGACAGACTTGTGATTGTTGTATGTATGTGTGATGGGATCTTAATGTGATAAATGCCAATCTAATACTAGGTTAGCCATATTATCTTCTATTTGATTAAATTGTCTTGGAATATGTGTAAATGTGATTGAATGAAAATGTCGAGCTAAAAGTCTAACTTGCAGGTATTTACGAAAGAGGAAAGGATCGTGGACACGGTGCACATTGTTGAGCTGAAGGACAATGAGTTGGGAATCTAACAAGACGTTAAGGTGACGAACATGGCAGCTATTGGCCTCTATAAGGAGGCCAATGATGACTGTGTATTTGTCTTGGTTGCTGGTTGTTGAGACTAAGCATATGCTGCTGGAGTGAAGCAGTTCATGCGAGGGGGTATAGAGGACCCAAATGGCCCAAGCGAGATTCTGTGTCCAATGGTTAGCTACATCAACGTAACCGATGTGGTAGACCAATGGAGAAGGCATCTGTCAATAACACAAATGATATATTAGATGTGAGGTATGGAGGAAAAATAAGGTTAAAGACTCTACAAAAAGTGNAAGTACAACACGTTGATGGTTTCCTTGAGGGGGTGGCCATCAGGAGAGGCCGAGATGTATGCGCCTTTAGTAAGGAAATGTTGGATGATGTAAGGTCCATGCCATAATGACTTGAACTTGCCATGGCCGAAGGTATCGTGAGCAATATCGTAAGCTAGGATGAGGTCGCCTTTGTTGAATGATTGAAGGTTGACATGGCGATCAAAGGTGGCCTTCGACCATTTTTTGGCTGGCTCATTGTTTTATAATGAAGACCGACCATCTTCATCTAATGAATCTAAGTTCAGCAAACATTGCTCCATTGGATCAGTGTCGGGTAATAGCTCAATGGTGGTGCGTAATGTGGGAATTTCACATTTGATGGCGAGAGTGGCCTAGACTCCATGGAAAAGATGAAATGGTGTGAAACCAGTGGCAGTTTTAACTACCGTGCAATAAGCCCACAGTGTAGAAAACAACATATGGTGCCAATTGGTCTTATGTTTGTTAACCGTGCACTGCAACATGGTTTTGAGGACCTTATTAACTACCTCTACTTATCCGTTGGAATGGGGGTAGTATGGGGAGGAAAAATCATGGGAGAAGCCTAAACTGGAGGAAAGTTCGATGAAAATTTCATTCTCGAAGTGTTTCCTATGATCGGAGACTAACTGGAGTGGGACTCCAAAGCGGGAGATGATGTGGTTAAAGAAAAAATGCGTTGCAGTGTCAGCGGTGTTATTGAAGGTAGTCATGGCTTAGGCCCACTTGGTGAATTAATCGATTGCAACGACGATGTACTTGTGTCCATTGCTAGATGGAGGGTTGCAAGTCATGAAGTTTATGCCCCATTTGCAAAAGGGGCCGACAATAATGACTGGGTGGAGAAGAGCAGGTGGTGTTGTTGCTTTGTTGGCATATAGCTTACATTTGTCACATCCCTTCATAGCATGGATGCAGTCGTGAAACAATGTGGCCCAAAAATATCCTGCTCGAATGATTTTTTGGGCAGTGGACATCCCTGAGAGGTGTCCACTGCAAGAGCCACTGTGGAAGTCATTCAAGACTCGATGATGAATACGTCGATGATTATCCCTGGAGAGGTGGTTTCCGAACTTCTGTGTTCGGAGGTAGACGAGGAGATCGTCGTACCAAGGATCATCTGAGGGGATGAAAAAGAGATGTTCGTCAGGGAAGTGGGTATTGATGGGAGATCTAGTAGTATCAGAAGGAAATACTGTAATGAGTTTGGCAAGGATGAGGGATTTATTTCTCTTGGGTGTTGAAAATTCAAGGTCATACTCCTGAAGAATGACGATCCATCGGGAAATTTTGCCATTAATTTGTCGGCGATTGAGAAGGTATTGCATTGGGTTGGAATCTTCTACGACCTTGGTAGTTTGAAGCAGGATGTAATGGCGCAGTTTATGGACTGTGAGAACAACTACGAGGGTGAGTTTCTCTTCATGATTGTATTTCAAGGGTGTCCCTAAAAGGTTTTTACTAATATAGTAAATGACATGCTCCCGGTCATCATCCCCTAATTGGACAAGAACTCCTGCTATAGAGACGGCGGAGGCTAATAAGTAGAGGATATAGTTGTGGTCATAGTACGGTGGACTAATCAATGGGGCATTGGAGAGGGATTCTTTGAGATCATCAAAATCAATTTGGGCATGTTCGTCCCATTGGAATGGGATATCATGACGTAAGAGGCAAAGGAAACCATGTGCTCGAGTGGCGTAATCGGGGACAAAATGACATAAAAAGTTAGATTTTCCTTGTAGGCTCTGTAGTTGGTGTAAATTCAACGGTGGGGGAATTTTCGTGATGGATTGGACCTTGAGGGGGTCGACTATGATGTCGTGTTGGGAAATGATGAACCCAAGGAGGCATCCAGCGGTAACGCAAAATACGCACTTGAGGGGATTCAAGTGGATATTGTACTGATGACACATGTGAAAGACAAAGCATAATTCATCGAGGTGTTGAGTGTGTTTCTTGGATCGAGTGGTAAGATCATCCAAGTAGGCTAGAATGATTGGAGCTAGATCATGAAAAATGTATGTCATGGTGCGTTGAAAAGTGGCTCCAACATTCTTGAGGCCAAAAGGCATGACACGATATGCAAAGGTACCCCAAGGGGTAGTGAATGCGGTTTTGTATTGATCGGTTGGGTGGATCTGAATTTGGTTGTAGCCAGAGAAGTCATCCATGAAGGACAAAGCCTCGTGGCTGACACAATCATCGATAATTTGTTCAATGAAGGGAGTTGGAAAATTTTCTTTGGGACAAGTGTGATTGAGATCGCAAAAATCCATACAGACACGGATAATGCCCTGCTTTTTGTTAACGGGGATGGGGTTGGATACCCATGACGTATATGCGATGGGGTATATGAACCCTTCCATGCGTAATTTGTCAATTTCGGCTTTGATGGCCTCTTCTTTGGATGGGTGTAATGGAAGATTCTTTTGTCGTACAGGGGTATTATCAGGCCATGTGTCTATACGATGTTCAACAATAGAGGGATCAAGGTCGGGCATCTTTGTGTATGACCAGGAAAAAATGTCCCGGTATTCCTGGAAGAGAGATTTGTAAGCAATGAGTTCTTCAAGAGAGCATGTGGCGCCTATGGTGATTTCCTCTATTTTTCTAGGTTTAATGGAAATATGGATTTTGACAGTGGGGTAAATGTTGTACACCCGACGGGGGGTAAGAGAAGGGGATTTGGGAAATGGCTTGTGGGACTGTCTCCCAAACCGGAACGTGGCCCTGGGGGAGGGTATAATCAGGAACAGGGGGAGCTGGAGGGTTCTCAAGGGATTTTTGAGGAAGGAGATCTATGACTAGTGGGACGTCAGATAGTAATGAAGCCTCTGTGGGAGGAAGGGTATATCCAGTTTTTGTTCCATTGGATGAGATGACACATACTTGTGCTAAGGGATGTATGAGCAGAGGTGCTCCATGGTATGTCCCTAGCAAGGATGGGTCTTTCAAAATTCCGGGACCCATCTCGATGAGTGGGTAGACCTCGAGATTAGTGTGAACAAAGGGTAGGATATTATCGATGTGACACTTGGTCGATAGTGACGATCTTTCCATTGTGGGGGAACATCATTGTGTGAAACACGGAAGAGGCCACAACCTTCATTGTATAGATGTAGCTATGCCCAAAAAAAATGTTGTAATCAATCAAAGCATCAATAACTTCAATGTCAATAAGGATAGTCTTGCCCCTGAGTTCAACGGGGACATTTGGAAAGAGCCCTTCGGGAGAGGATGGTCGTCCGTCGTAAGCTCTCAAAGTGATGGAAGATGGTATGAGCTCCGGGGAGCCAAGTGTCTTCCATAATGATTTGGATATGATGCATGTGGATTCACCTTCATCAATGATGCAGCAATGAACTGTGATGTTTAGGATTTTAACCAGTATCTAGAAAGCTACCAGAGCGGGGAGATGGGGTTCCCCACTATCAAGATCGAAGGTGATGAGTCTTGTGTCAGCATGGTCGACTGCCCCCAGAGTGGAAAGTAATGATTTCCGTTGAGTGGGACAGGTTTGAAGGACTTATAAGACCGACATGGTGGTAGGAGACTGTTCCAAGTCATCGACCAGGTTGTAATTGTGGGCCACCCTAGCCTGAGGGTTGTTAACATTTATTCGCAATGGAATGCGAGGAATACTAAGGGGTGTTTCAATATTAGGGCGTGACATCATCAAAGGTGGTCCAGTTGTGACTGGGGGCACTTCCAAGGTGGTGGGAGTAGATTTAGGGGGTGCGTTGTATTAACAACTATGTGTTTGTAGAAGAACTTCTTCCTCACTAGTGAGGAGGATAGTGTGATCCACAGGATTGCCAAGATTTGGATATTGTCCCATCTGGGGTGGCGCAGGATGTATCTACTGTTGAGTGTTCATCACCCCTTGGTGGGGGATGGGGTTTTGTAGCACAGTAGGGGGTGGTTGTTGTACATATTGTTGTGGGGCCTGTTGGGGGGCAGGCGGTGCTGGGGGACGTGGTCCATTTTCGAATTCTTTCATCCATTTAAAATCAACAATTTGAGGGAAATGATGAGTATAATGACCATACTCACCGCAAAGGGCACATGGGAATTGTTTCCTAATATTGTTGTTGCTCTTCCCTGGGCATTTGTTGTTATTTCCCCCTTGGGGGTTTTGGTTCCCTTGATTCTGGTTGCCTCAGACAACTTGATTCTGTTCGGGGTGGTTTTGGTTCCCTACTCGTCCTGGATTATTATTGTTTTGGTTTTTTCCTTTCTTTTTGGCATTGTTCAACTGATGGGTCGGATTATCCATATTTAGCTGTTCAAAATTTTGATCTTGTTGAATGGGAGAGGGATAAACAAAATTAACCGCAGTGTGTGGTTGTCCTTGTGGGAAACAATGGTCTAGGGAGGACCAAAAAATGGGAAGTATAGATTATGTTTTGGTAATGATTTGTAGGGTACA
>SNQJ01S0017855.1:89814-128012 GCA_010110895.2 Picea sitchensis | reverse complement strand
GGGGGGAGGAGGATAATAAGGGGGTCCTCCATATACTAGTGGATATTGAGGTGTTCCATACATAGGTGTTTGTTGGAGGTGTGGATTGTGGTGTTTCGTGGTACCAATCAATCCATCCCTGGAGTGCGACATCCCAGGTTTGTCCTGGCCGAATGGCACAAGTATCGGGGCATCAAGTAGTACCATATATAAGTATCCTAACTGAGAATAAATGAGCTCGAACGGTTGAGCCTTGCTGATGGCTTCTTATTCAAATTGAGGGAAGGCGACGAATATGTCTTTGGCAAGGAGGGAAACAAGGGATTTGAGAAACCAATTAAGGAATTGTTGCTTCATGGCTTCTGCTTTGCATAGACTACGTCATCGACGCCATTTGTGAATGTGGTTAGCGATGTGTGTAGTGGAGGTTTGTTTAAACTCTAAGAGTAGTCCGAGACCATTGTCACGATGGATTGGTAGTTGAAAGAAGGTAAAAAATGCTTTGGCCAAAGATTCAAAGGTCATATGGGACCCAGATTTTTCTTCTACATACCACTTTGTTGATGGGCCAGTGAGTGTGCATTGAAATAACCTCAATCGGACAGAGTCGTCCATGATGTTGTTTGAATAGCACCATAAATGGAAGGTCATGATATGGTTGGACAGGTCATCTCCCTCTTTTCCTTCAAACTTGGGTATTTCTGAAGGGAGTTTGGTAGGCATTGTAGCCCATGTGGGGTCATGCAAAATAGGGGCATTAGTGAGCTTAGTCAGATCCGATATATTGAGGGAAGCCAAGTATGGCATATGGGGTTGTGGTGGAGGATTAATTCCCATCATGGTGGAATTTTTTTGTATATCTGACCCCTGAGGAGGGTTAGTTCCAGCCATGGTGTGAGTGTTTTATGTCCTTGACCCTTGAGGGGGGCTAGGTTGGGTTGTACTTCCTCTTGGGGAAGAAGTATGCCCCTCGCTTCCTTGTAAAGGAAAGTGGGTGGATGGTTGACCTTGGGAAGTGGACCCAAGTAAAGTGGAACCAGGAAAAGCAGATCCTAAGAGGGTAGCACTCACGGGAGTGTGATAAGGTGGAACCGATGAGTTGGAAAGACTAGAAACTCCCCCTAGAATGGGAGGGATATTTAGCAAGCATCTGGACCGACGAGGATGTTGTGGGTCCCCTATGATTTTCGACTAGCAAAGTGGATGTGTGCAAAATAATGATGAGAGAAATAAATGAACAAGAGTCTTTGCTATAATTTTTGAACCTGTCACAATATATCACAATCGTATGTAATCACAAGAGCATCATACATAAATCAGTAAAGAAGCATACATGTGGATAGGTGGATTTTGTCTACGTGGAAGAACAAAAAAAACAAAATGCCCATGTCCTAAAAGACGTAACGTCCTTCCTATCAAATAGCACTGGACCTTCCAATAGCACTCGACAGTGAGGTTTGAAGCCACCGGAAGAGGAACTAGTGAAGGATGAAGTAATCAGTTATAATGAGGGGTAGAGGGTGCATATCCCGAAAGAGCTGACGATATTTCCCAATAGCCACACAAAATCCGATCAAGGTGAAATTGCAGCCCACAATTGCCACCTGGGTAGATGTCCTAAAATTTGGTCACTAGGTACCTTGTTCAAAGTGTGACATTTAGATTTTTAGACTAAGAAATGGGTCACAGGATGGATCCCATCCAAGAGGTGGGTGCCTCAAGGGGGGATGCACAGAACAACCAGACCTCAGCCTTCAACCCTTCATGGGTACCTCCCTGCCTTATGGTGTAGGAACACTTGACTTGGAGGATTTAAAATTCCCTATTTGATAACTTCTACTATTTGAATATGTGAGAACCTGATAACGAGGAGTTATTTGGATGCCTATCCCCAAGATCCTACCTAGACTAAAAAATTTCTTTTCACACCTCCTATGGAGGAAAACTTAGTGAGTTTTTAGAAAGATTTTAGATGTGGTTGTTTGTGAGATTGGGGGTGTGGAACAATCTCATTGAAATTAGGTGGGAGTGGATAGTCTCATCAAGAAAAGGGTGGGGCATTTTGGAATCCCTTTGGAGGAAACTTACTTCAACCTCCACGATTTCTAGATAAAACTATGTGAGTGATTAGTGACTTTGTCTGTGAACACGTGAAAGTGTGCCAAATTTTTAATAAGTTAGGTGTCACCTTGCTACATGTGGACTTTGTGTGGTCCTTACAAGTCTTGATTACCTAATTTACTAAATTCCATTGGTACAACCTTGCGTAATTTTAAAGTCCCTAGAGAACTAACAGGTGGACATGTGGGTCCTTACCAATCCTTTAACTCCCTAGTGTGATTTAATCTAAGAAAGCTTCAAAACTATCCTAGATTGTGTACATGTGGGCATGTATGGGCCCATTACAAAACCTTTAAACTTCCCTAATGATTTAATCTAAGAAAGTAAATTTCAACACTATCCTATCTTTGTAGCATGTGGGCATGTATGGGCCCTTAAAATTTTAAGATGTGTTTGAAAAATAAATGAAGAGGAGTCCTGAGGGGGGTTGTTGTCCTCTCCTAAAAAAATTTCCTTTTAAGGGAGATGGGATTTTCCTTCCACCATTTTTTTGATTCTCAAGATCACTCTATGGTGCGAGAGAAGAGAATACTCAAAGATTGACATCTAATTTCTGGTCCCAATGCAAGTAGTTATATTTGTGATATAGAATGATTCCAACTTAACTTTAATCAAAGCAAGCCATCCATGTGGAAAAATAAAAGAAAAAAGAGGATAAATATGAATTTTATCCCCCCTAGGTGCCTATGTTTTGACTAAGCCTTCAAGTGGAGAAGGAATCTAAGTGTGGTGCATATTACAATCTGCATAGAATCAAACTTAAGAAGGCTATGGGCCTCCAATAGATCACAAAAACCCTTACAGTGTATGATTTTCTGGACAGATGTGTGGGTCGTAGAGTAGACAGAGGCTCATTGGGCACCAATGCACAAATTAAAAATGAATTTTTGGCACAGTGCGCAGAATGCGCTGAGAAACATAGTGGGTTTCGTGCACGTGCTCGGAAGACACGACTGTGGGTTGAAAACCTGCGCACTTTCTATTACACGGTCATGAAAAAAAATTCGGATGAAATTCTCTCAACTCAGCTCTGAATTTAGCTTTTTGCAGTAGACATGGGCCAATTATGGTTCCTACAAGTTAAATAAACAAAAATGAAGTGCTCAAACAACCCAAATGGGGGGAAAATTGATACCTATCCCTAGTGGAGTCGCCAATCTGTTGCGTCCCTTTCGTCACCTAAATGAGAAAAATAAGGACGCTTACAAGTCCAGTTGGGTTAGCTGGACAAGACAAGAGTGAATGCAAGAGTTAGAAACATCAAGCATAAGAAATAAGCAAAGAACTAAGCTAATAACAATAAAAGAAACTAAACTGGAGTTCATAAGGGAAATATAACAAGAAAATAAACAACATGTATGCCACCAATGGATAAGTTGTATTAGTGGGAAAACACCAAAGAGAAAGGGAGACTTATGGGTCCCCTCTTCCTCCAAGGGAGGGATGTTGAACCCCCGATGATTGAGATCTTCTAACAAGTAACAAACTAGAAGGAAATGGTGAAGAAAATCCAAAGCACATTCACTCAAGAGGTGATATGAATGGCTAAATGAAATGATGCTTGTATACTCTTGATGAGGAAAGAGGATCCTCCAAGAGAATATAGGCAACATAACAATACAAATGAATTCCCATGAAAATATAGTGCACCCATGGCCTCTTTTTATAGCAAAGCTTTGAGGAATTATTCAACCAGTCTTTAGTGTGAACAAGGGGCTCTTTAGGGTACCCTTAGGTATTTGACCAACCCCCCACTCAGATTCAGCTCGGATTTGGGTGTCAAATCGACTTGGGATATGAAGCATAAGTGGGTGGAAGGCTAACCAAAATCATGAATGCGTCGTTCTGAGGTGTGCACGACGTTTTACGTCCACAGTCGTGCATCAGGCGCATATGCACTTTTTTGGCATTATTCGACTGTCGCACGTGCTCGTGTTTCTTTTGTATCCTTAGAGCATGTTTCTTTTTTAACCAGTTTTATAGTTTTGTGCCCTTTTGAAATGCATTTTCTGGGCCATGGATGAAGTAATGGGTGTTTGAAGATGATGGATTCTTGTAACCATTTGCGGACGAAATTATAGTGATAACAACTTACCAGGAATCCTTAGATAATTTAGAAAAATTCCTTATCAGATGCCAAGAAATGAACCTATCTTTAAGTCATGAAAAATGTAAAATGTTGTTGACTAACAGAGTGGTTCTAGGACATCACATTTCATCTAAAGGGATTAAAGTCGATCCTGCAAAGATTGAGGTCATCGTCAGACTTTTACCTCCCAAGACTCAGAAAGAGGTGAGAATCTTTCTTGGACATGCCAGATACTACCGACGGTTTATTGAAATTTTCACAAAGATTGTTGCACCCATGTTTGGATTGTTAATAAAGGATGTTGATTTCCTTTGGATTGAGTAGTGTCAAACTGCCTTTGAAACCCTGAAAGCTAAGCTATCTATGGCAGCAGTTCTTAGGTGACCCAATTGGGCTCTTCGATTTCATATATCCATTGATGCCTCCGACAATGCAATAGGTGGAGTATTAGGGTAGAAAGAAGACCAACAATCCTATGTCATTTATTTTGTGAGCAAGAACTTGTCCCCTGCCGAGTTAAAGTACACAGTTACCGAGAAGGAATTCTTGGCAGTAGTTCAAGTTATCAATAATTTTCTCCACTACATCATAGGTTACGAAGTATTTGTACATACAAATCATTCCGTCATTATATTTCTCATGAATAAACCCATAACGAATGACCGAGTGACTAGGTGGCTCCTGTTATTGCAAGAGTTTAATATCACCGTTCTTGACCGACCTGGAAAGGAGAATTTGGTAGTTGATTTTCTTTCACGCATAGAAAATGAGGATGATGATATTCCCGTAGATGATAGTTTCCCAGACGAGCACCTTTTTACCCTTTCTGTAAATACCCCATGGTTTTCGGATATGACAAACTATTTGGCTACTAGGAAGTTACCGTCCCATTTGTCACCTCATGAAAAACATAGAATTATTATGCAAAGTGCCAATTACTCTTGGGTTGGTCACGACCTTTTTCGTACTGGTCCAGACTTGATCATTCGTAGATGTGTCTGAGAAGAGGAGATACAAGAAATACTACAAGTTGTCATGATGGACCATGTGGTGGCCATTTTACTGACAAACGTACAACATATAAGGTGTTACATTCAGGTTACTATTGGCCTAGCATTTTCAAGGATTATGCCAAGTATGTGAGGAGTTGTGATGGTTTTCAAAGGATAGGAAGACCTACGTCAGCTGACGAAATTCCCTTGTGTGCCCAAGTTATGATAGAACCTTTCGAAAAATGGTCCCTTAACTTTGTAGGACCAATTTCACCCATGTCTCGTAAGAAAAATTATATTTTGGTTTGTATAGATTATGTCACCAAGTGGGTAGAGGCAAAAGCCCTATTTAGGGATACAAAACAATCTGTTGTCGAATTCATTTATGAATACATATTTACCCACTTTGGTGTTCCTTGTGAAATTGTTACAGACCAAGGGACTCAATTCACTTCCAAGCTAATGAGAGAACTAACGGAGAAATATGGGATTAAACACTGTAAATATTCTCCATACCACCCATAAGATAATGGTCAGGTAGAGTCTACAAACAAAGTTATGGAAGCTAATTTAACCAAGAATGTGCAATTACATGATCAGGATTGGGCTAATAGGCTTCCAGAGGCTTTGTGAGCATATCATACCACCTGGAGAAACACCACTGGGCATACCCCTTATGAGCTAGTATATGGGAAACAAGTGCTTCTACCAATAGAATTCCAAGTAAGGACCTTCTGTATTGCCGCAGAATTGGGATTAAAATTAGATGAGTCTCAGAAATAACAAGCCCTGCAATTAAATGAGTTGGATGAGATCAGGAAAGATGCCATCTAATGAACAATATTAGTCCAAAACCAGAGAAGCAAGTGGCATGACAAGTTTATTAAGAAGAAACACTTCCAAACTGATGATTGGGATTTTTTGTTTGACTCCCGATTTAAAACCTTCAAAGGAAAAATCATCACTCGATGGTTGGGTCCTTATGAGGTAGTCACCGTGTATGACAATGGGGCTATGAAAATCAAAACAATTGACGATGGACAAGTCTCCTTTGTGGTAAATGGACACCGACTCAAACTCTATCACAGGCCCATTTTCAAAGAATATTTTATATAGGTCATGTCAACTGACAAGGAATTGGACTTAGTAGATGGGGAAGTCCCCCCTTGTTCTTGAATGATTTTCTGATTTTTCGACTATACATATGTAAATAATTTTGAATTTTGTTGATAGACAATTCTAGAGATTTATGTAGGTATTTATTTCACCAGGAGTAGATAGTTTCAAGGAAATACAAAAGAAGGAGTTTTCTTCAAAATATTGCTATATTTGAACCTTTTTGTCTGCTAGGCATCAATTGAATAATGACTTGTTGTAATTAGCCACATTTTTGCAAAGGTTTTCATCCTCTTTTTTCCAAGGCATCTTAAAAAGTAGTTTCTCTTAAAACCTTCACCACTGTATAAGGAAGTGATACTGTAACCATCAAGCTTATAAGTCACTCGTACATTTTTCCCAAGAAACCTAAGTAAGTGAGTAAAGTATATTTATTAAAGAGTAACAAGGAGGTCATATTAGTGGTTAGCCATGGAGACATCAAAAAAAAAAAAAAGAAGAAGAAGAAAGTGAGTTGAGCCTAGAGATACCTTTCTGTTCTTTCCCAATGGTACCATCCACTACACACTAAAAATGATTGATTATATCATAATTTTAGATAGGCTACATCCGCTTAAGTACCCCTTACATCAGGACAATCACTAAGTAATATATAAAGGAAAGTCATCTTCTAACATAAATACCATCCCAATTGAAAAAAGAGAAAACATTGTTTTCAGAACTGTTCTCCCATCTTCTTGCACAAAGAAATCTTATACTAAAATCTTAAAAGATGGAGGGCTAGTCTTCGAGGGTGTAAGAGGCTAACCCGTCGGGATACTGAACATGTCTGCTGGCAGTGGGTATTGGCCTGTGGTATGACTAGGTAAACCCGCCAGAGTATTGAACATGCTTGCTGGCAGGAGGGCATTCTACCTAGCGAGGGTGATAATCTGACAAAAAAATAATAATAAATTTAAACTTGTCATGATGTATGGAATTACCTGTAGACAAAGCTGCCATGAAGTATGTATGGTTAAACTAAGTTTAATGAACTCCATAAATCTTCCATTGGGAACCAAATTTGATACTATCTTGAAACTCTCTTGCCTACCTCTTCTTATCTATATGTAGGATATTTTATCCTATAGGCGGGGCTATATTCTAACCATCTCATCTGACCGATATGTGAAATTTATCTCTACACTTAACAAGCTGTAAATATTATGATATTGGGAGAATTGACTAGTTTCCTATATTTTTTATTGTGAGGTGTCACAATACTTAGGAGTGGGGGAGGGTTTCATGAGTTGACAAATGACAACACTACCTATATTTAAGCCATGAGAAAAAGAAGTGGAATATTTAAACAAAAATTTTCTGTATATTGTTTTCATAATACAGGCTATTATATCAGCAGTTATTTTATTTTGAAATGCTAAATATTCCCTATGTGTTATAAACTGTTGTACATTTCTTTGACAGATCACTTAACTGGTTTTTCCTTATAGACTATTCATTACAGATTTTTGATTACATGCCTTATAATATACGAGATAGAGGAACAGATTGTGTGAGTACGATGGAAAAACAAATAATAATGGAACACTCTTATCTTGCCTCTGCTCCTATTCACTGTGACTATCAAAATCATTTTAAAACTGAATGTTGTGGATAAAACATCCATTACAGGAGGAACAAATTTCATTTCACACAAGGGTACCATATGGAGTGACGTGTGAGGTGCCATTGAAAATACCATATGAGGTGTCAAATGACGTGCCATATGAAGGATCAGAAGAGATGTATACACACAGTAAATGTCCACGATTTCAGGTAACCAGGAATCATTTGCATTTATTTGAGTTAGTTAATGGCAATTGATATTAAATTATACAATTCTTAAGAATTTTTATGATCAAATGTCCAATTCAAAGACTTGGACATTGATCTAAGTCCATCATTACAATTTCCTCCCAAAACATGCTCTTTGAATTCAAAATCGACGCACTCATGCTCACACATGGAAACTCGTGTGTGATGAATTCATCAATGAATTCAACCATTTCCACCTTGGGTGCATTAAAAAACGGAGGGATCGCTCAAATTGTCATCCCATTTATGCAATGCGTTCACCCTTTTCTCAATTGTGTTTTCCCTCTGCTTAATCATGCTCATCCTCAGCCTGATTGTGCCCATCCTCTTTCGAATTCTACCCTCTATACATTTCTCCACACCGTCACCATGCCCAAACGATATGAGTTTTCCTCATATGCTGACCTCTTCTTTATCCTTGAGTTCACACAATGTAGGGAAGTCTTCCTTCGCGCAGGGTGGGGACCGTTCTTGGCTCATTTGCAGGGCCACGATGATGACGTTTCCTGTAATTCACCCTGGGATTTGATGGAAGGATGGCGCGTGTGGGGTATCTCACCTTCGTGGTCTCCGAGGAATCAATTGCCTCAGCCACAAAGCTTCCAAGAGTTGGAGACCGTTGGTTTAAACACCACAAGTTTCCATGAGCGAGCTACAATAGGGTCTTTAAACCTGAGTTTCAAAATGTATCTGGAGCTAAGGGATACTCGAAGGAGTGGATTAAGGATGAGCTAATTAACCCTCTCATAGTAATCACCAGAATGATCACTTGTGAAGGTAGATATTCTTTTCTTAAAGCCTGCCACTCTTGATTATTAACTCACTTTCAATTCAATAAGCGATTGAATTTTCCCTTTAACTTCTTAAAAAGTCTTGAGAATATGTAATTCCAAGTATGAAAGAATGTGGCCAATCCCCATAACAACCTATTTCATTACGACCTCATCAAACTACTTGTTATAGCCAAATTGGAAAAACAGGGGAAGATATGGGATGAGTTCATTTACCAATTTTCAAACCCTGATATTACAATCAAGACCAAAAATAAAACACTTGATCTAAGGACTGTTACTCCATCCAAACCCCATTCTCCGAAGACTCCAAACCCTCCTGTTCAAGCTAACCTTTACCAGAACAAAAGTCCAAGAAACTTGTTGATACCCTTGCAGCCTCATCAGGAAAGAAGACCAAGAAGCCTATTGATAACTCTCCAATTCTCTGAACATCTGTTGATCCTGCACCCAAAAAGTTACAAGAGGTAATTCAACAAGACTTCCCTGTAGTCCCCACAAATAGGAGAGGAGATAATCGATTCAAGAGAGGTTCTTTTCGAAAAAGTACCCAAAATACAAGAGGAAAACCTTATGAAAAAACGCCAACCACTTCGGACCCTATACAATTATCCTCCGATCTCGAAATCCCTCATAAAAGACTTAGGGAAGTGTCTGCAAAAGAATTGGATCCTCATAGGGAGACAAAATCTGAACCTATTTCTCCTCATAAACCCCCTATTACTCCTACCTCACAGATGCCTATACCAAATCCCAAAAATCATAGACTCTCTACATCCTTCAAGGGATCCAAGCCCTCCTCTTAGATATTTTATCATGCTCTAGAGATTAAAAAGCTACAACAAGAAAATTTTCAGCTGCTGCAACAATTGGAAGAGAGTAAAACCATGGATAGACATCTCCACCATGACAATGCAATACTACAAGAAAAGGTGAATTCCCTCCAAAGATTGGTTGACCAAATGACAAATGATAACCGTAGCCTCTGTGCACAATTGACACACCACAAGAAGGCCAAGACCAAGTCTTCAAGGCAAGAAGCTTCTAAATCTAATCCATCCAATGCTCAGCAAGTCTAGTCATATTGGGAAATTCATCTTTGTTTGTAGTGGGACCTGCAAAATCTTAAGTGTGGGGGTAATGTTGTGCTCGTGATTTGGTTGTTTAATGATGTTGATTGAATCCTTTTTTATCGATATTGTATATGTATTAATAACCATTTTGAAGAAGTTTTGAAGGATTTCATAGAAAATCATCATAGCTTATGCCAGGTACATCTAATTGATGTTTTGTGATGATTTTGAGTTTAATTTAGCTTGATTTAATGATTACAAGAAGATAATGTGCGATCTATGTGTCACAGGGAAAAATCACATGGTGTTTTTCCATCCAGTAGCTCATCCGGTACTCCATCTGACACTGCGTCCGGTACTTCATTCGGCACTACGTCCGACACTACATCCAACACAAAAAACATGGGTGAGTTGGTGGTTGTTATATCGACAACCTATGCTGGGCAAATCGGCGACATGGGTTTTGTTCACCCTCGTGGCCTCCAACTACTGAGATATTGACATCTTGGATTAAGATGTTATTCTGAGTGTTGAGTGGCTCATTTGGTTTCTAGAAGCCAAAGGCAATTATAGCATATTTAATGGAATTTGTTGTTTTTAGAGGAGGTCGACTCTTCCATTGGTCGACCTCTCAAATTGTAACTGTTATAAATACCACAGTAGTGGTGGTTAAGAATTGTTAAGACTTGTCAGGAATTGCTAGAATCATTTTTGTTGTGTAATTCAAGACATTTCCACAAACTTGTGCAAGACTGCGTTTTTAATTTAAATGCAAGAATCATGTTGATTTAGCCAAGGATGATTTTAGGGGCTAAATTTCGCTTATGGGATAACTTTCCATGGTTTTTCCAAAAACGAGATTTGCTATTTTAAAAATGATTCGCCCAAATTCTATAGGATAAAATTATTTTATCTTAAAAATCGCCAACATTTTATAAAAACTATATAAAATGCTTAGAAAATTTGAATATTTTTACAAAAATATTGCCAATCATTTATAGTAGGCATATGAAGGATTAGTAAGACTCGCCAAGGTTTCTACATTTTAAAATAAATTTCCATCCTTAAAATCATCTTTGGATTTAGCTCGTGATTCACCGTTGACAAGTAGCCATGACCTGCTGGGGCGCCCACTAGTGGTCTAGGTGAATAGTTAGATAGTTATCTTGTGTATTTGAGTTGTGTGATTTCCATTTCTTTCATTTTTCCATTATATGTGTTTTTATCATTTTACATGCTTTGTATTGATGTTCATAATTTAATTGTTTCAATTTCCATTTTGTAGGTTGCTTGTAAAGGATAGTTGTTAATACGTTGTCTCTTTTTAATTATGAGTAAACAACTTGCAAGCTTAGCTACTAACCTTGTTGTGTGATTAAATGCTAGTTTGAATTTCTGCTGATTGAAGTAGAATAGTTAAAACAAAGTATTGAGTAAAACAAAGTATTGAGTTAAAATAGAGTATTGAGTTAATACAAAGTATAGAGTTTCTTTGGCAATGTTTCGATGGATGAATAGTTGTTAGTTTTGATTTTAATTCTTAGTTTTGTTATCTAGTTTGCTTATTCACTTTGCTTATCAATTTTCCTGTAGTATTTTGAGATAGAAATAGAATTTGAATCATGTTTTTATGAGTATTTCAATTTGCAATTTGAATTGTTAATAATAAAATTAGTTTAGTTTATTTCATGAAATTTCCGTTCTAGATTTAGATTGCAATCTTAAGTTTGAGTTTGAGTTAAGTTTTAGCTATAAGTTTCTAATTGTGTGAATTCTCTTACATTAACATAGGAGTGCATTTGAATTAAGTAGAATAGTGTTTTCTTATTGTTGATGATTAATGCATAAATTGAGAGATCACATGGATTTTCAAGATAGTTGATATTTCTTCTATGATGGCTAAGCTCTCACTAGATTGCTTGATTCATACCTTTCATTTCTCCATAGAAGTTAATATTGAAATTATTCTGCTTGAGCTATCACTAATTGTTAGATGCCATCGTGATGTCATAAGACACCGAAGACATAATCATCATCATTATATTTGAAGTTTCTTGTAGATTAAGAGTAATTGTTGATTAATCTTTGAATACTGTCATGATGCTTTTAATTCAATATGTTAAGATTTTCTTTTGCATATTAGATGTAATTATGAGTTTTATCTTAAGAATAGATTTCACTTGCTTAATAGTTGATTAGTTACCTATTGAGTAGGTTTGATTAGTTTACTTGTTGCATAAGCTTTAATAGGTTAGTTGGTTTCTTATTTACTTGTTTATTTGTTGTTGCTCATTGATTTTGAATAGATTGATTAGATTAGTTGTTGATGCTATTGTTCATTAAGTTGAATAGATTAAATAGATGGCTTGCTTTTTCTCATTATATTGATTAAGTTAACTTGTTCATTTTAGGGTTTTCATTTACTTCTTTAGGACAATCCATTGATCCATTGTTTAAAAGTTGGTTCGGGTAAATAGTTTAAGTTCCTTGATTGGGTTTTCTCATTGATAGTCTTTGATTAAGTAGGTTAGCCCTCAAATAGACCATCTCCTTAGTTAGAATACACTTCCTCTAGCTTTTCTGCCTTGGCACATATAGTGCTACAACTCTAAGTTTACTTACCTTGGGTTGATAATTTAATAGAGGAATTTAGTGCATATAGAAAACCCATCAAATATGGTATAAAATGTGGGTGGTGGTGTTTTGTTTTCATTCTAACAGTATTTCAGACTGAGTATCATGACGGATGGGAAGTTGAAAAAATGACAGGAATGCTTTGGCTAATGATTCAAATGTTGAGTGGTCTCTGGACTTCTAGTCCACGTACCATTTGGATGTTGAACTAGTGAGGGTTCTTTGAAATAATCATAGACGAATGGAATCTTCCATTATGCTATTGGAAGAATATGACAAGTGGAGGGAAATGACATGGTTGGCGAGGTCCTCTATGACTTTTCCTTGAAACTCAGGGATGTTTGAAGGTAGTTTTGTGGGAATATTAAGTCAAGTGGGGTCATGTAATATGGGATTATTTTTCAGTTTAGTTAGATCATGGATATTGAGTGAAGCCAAAATGGGCATGATAGGAGTAGGTCCTGCCATGTTATGGGAGGAATTGGTTCCTTGGGAGCTTGTACTTTGTGAAAATTTTTGGGCTCTGCCTCCTTGTGGTGTAGGGTTTGTTTGTGAGTTACTTTGGATATTTGTCCTAAGAAAATTGGATCCTATTAATCCTAAGCCTAGTACCATAGCACTAACTAGTGTATGTGATGGTACTACTGATGTCTCAGCGAAATTAGGAACACCGCCCAAAATTGGGGGTAAGTTTCTTAAGTGTCTAGAATGGCGGGGGTACTTTGGTTCCCCTATGATTCTAGCCTAGAGGTGGGTGTGTTAAAATAGGGTTGAAGAATGATGGGACAAACTACTTTCAAATTACTTTAAATAATGTATTCATAAAACTGCATGTATTCAAGTGGTGAAAATCATACATCAAAACAATGTGAAAAGAGGTTTGGGATTTTTGTAACTCCTTGTGGGGGAATAATAATCAAATAACAAGTGCATGTGTTCTATCTAACGTAACGTCCTTCCTCTCAAATAACACTGCACCTCCAAAAAATATCTTGAGAGTGGGGCCAAAACCCTCTTGAAGAGAAACTAGTGAAGGGATGAACAATCAATTATAATGAGGGATGAATGGGGAATATCAAAGAAGTACTAGCGATATTTCCCAACAACCATTCAAAATATGATTGAGGTGCGGTTGCATCCCACAACCACCACCTTGGGTAGATAAAATCTAGATTGGGATACTATGCTACCTCCATCAAGAACGACATTTATATTTTCGGCCTCATAAATGGGTCATAGGCTAGATGCTTTCCAAGGGTTGGGTAACCCAAGGAGGCACGCAAAGAACAATTGGACCTCAGACTTCGACCCTTCATGGGTGTCTCCCTTCCTTATGGTATAAGAATGTTTGAGTGGGAGGATTTTGGCACCCTAATTCACAACTTTTTAAGTTTCAAATGAGAAAACGATGATGGGGATTTATTTGGATCCCTATCCCCAAAATCGTAACTTAGACTACCAGATTATTTTATGTTCCTTCTGTGGAGGTTAGAAAGTGGATTGATTATGGTTGTTTTTAGAATTTGAAAGAGGGTTGTGAAGTTGGGGTCATGGACCAACTTCGTTCCTTATGATGGTGTGCACAAAGACCCTTTACTAAATAAATGAAACCCACAAGAGTTTCAAGTATCTAGCAAAAAAAGGTTTTTGAATGAATGAGAGTGTGTGCAAGGAGTGGTGATGGTGAAACAATTTTTTAATAAATTAAATTCAATATTTTAGCATGGTGGACATTATGTGGTCCTTTACTTATCTTGTTTAGATAGCTTACTAAATTTATTCAAAAAGACCCTTGCAAACGAAAGGAAATCCTAAGCTATCATGGAGGATATGATAATCATTACTTGGACCCTTTGTCTTCCTAGGGCATTTTGTAATCTAGAAAATTTGAAACTAGTCCTAGATTGTGAGCATGTGAGCATGTGTGGGCCCTTACAATTTCTTTAAAATCCTTAGGTGACTTACTCTAATAATTGAAAACTATCCTAGAATTGTGTGCATGTGGGCATATGGGCCCTTACAACTCTTTTAGTATTAAGTTTCAACAAGTAAGTTTAAGAGGATTGGCCTCTTTTTGAAAGTGATTTGATTTACCAAGGGTGATGGACACCTATCTAAGAAACCTCTTTTTATGATTTCCAATATCACACTATAGTGCGAGAAAAGAGTATAATCCAGAATTTTTTAGATGGTATTCTAGACCCGGTTTAATGTGATGACTTTGTAAAAGAATGAAAGCTTTGCTATGAGATTCAAATGCCAAAAACCTTTTCAATGATCCAAGTGGAAACCAAGGAAATCAAAGATATTGTGGTTGCTTTTAATCTCCCTAATTATCTATGTGTGATGTGGGGTTTATGTATGCAAGAATGAGATCTCATACTGCTTGTAATGGATTTTACAAAGTGCTAAAATCAAATGTAAACTACTGAGTGGCAGTGGACAACTCAAGCCTTACAATTTTGTAATTTTAAGCTTAGTGCATGGAAGAATAAAAAACAATCACGTAAAGTGTGCAGACCGCGCGTTTGGAGAGTTATGACAGAGCAAAGATGTGTGTGGACCGTGCGTATATTTGTCCCAAACCTGCGCGCATGCAGAGAAGTTGGGGAGATGGAAATTTTGAACGAATTCTCTTACTGTGGGGTGAAATCCTACTCTCAAAGGGAGAGATTAGGTCAGTTTTGACCCCTACACATGAAAACAAGTAAGAAATAAAACTCTAACAACCTAATTGGGGAGAATTTTGATTCAAATCCCTAGTATGGTTACCAATATGTTGGGTTTCTTTTGTCACAAGGGTGAGCAAAAGAATGTCCCTTAACTATCTAGTTAGGCTATCCAGAAAGCACATCAGAGAGTTAGTTTGTTAGTGTCTCAACTAACATAAAGAAACAAGAAATAAACAAAAATGAAACAAATCTAAACTAAGCAAGTAATAACTTAAAATGGATGCACAAAGAAAACACAAGAGATATATACCAAGTAAACTAATCTTCGAATTGGTACTCCTTGGATAAATATGAGAACTTGTGAGTCCCCTATTCCTCCTTGGGAAGGATATTTAGTCCCTAAGTACAAATTCTTCTTTCTACTATCAATGGATAACAAAGGAAGATTGTGAAGAAAATTGTGTTGGACTACTCAAGAGGAGAGAGTCCTAACACTTTCTATGGATGCCCAAAGCTTTATAAGAGAGAAATGGCTTCCCAAAGCTAAAAATGAGCAACATAACAATACTCAAATGCTTCTTCTTTTTTGTGTACAATGGCCCTTTATTTATAGGAGGATAGCAAGCTTTTTCCCAACTAGTTTCAAGTGTGAATGGGAGGCCCTTAGAGATACCTCCCATCCTTTTTAGTGATCCCAAGGAAAACATTGGGGGCAATTTTGGGTATGGGTGAGATCCACTTCATCCCAAAAGTGGTTGAGGCCTAACCAAACTCATCAATGTGACGTTTCTGCGTCCATGTGAGTCTTTCGGATTTCAATCGTGCACTCTGCACACTATTCACGTCATACACCATGTTAATCCGCGTGGATGTGCGCACACTGCTTTTGATAAATGTGCATGGATTTCCATAACCACTTTTATATAGTTTTATGATTGTATTTCCAAACTGAGTGTAATCCTTCCATAAATATTGGTAGTATGTTGTATTTGTGTTAACTGTTTCTTCATCCATTTTTTGTATTTGTAGTGAGCCATTTTCCGGTGATAATAAGAGGGTCAATACTATCTCTTTCTAATGACATAAATGAGTCAATCTACTGATATGTTGATCCACTTTATTCTGTTGTTGTTGCATGGAGAGAAAACAATGGAAAAAATGATAAAAAATTTATTATTTAGTTGATTTTTATGAAGCGAAAGCAATATCTAACTATATCAAGGCAAGAACGATTGTAATTACGCTGAAAGGCGTACACCTATTGATAATGGACAGATTTAATAGGGGTTTAGTGCTTAATAAGTTTTCTATGGATATGATTAAATATGGCTGGAATATTCTTAGTAGTCACACAAAATAAATGGCTGTGATTTCAATCATTAACTTCCTAGCTATTATAAAGACATCTGTTTATGTGTTTACTTTTTAACATTTACTTCCTAGCTAATATAATAGCTAATTGATTGCCACGTAAGTGATTAACATAAATTAAAATATTAACACCAAATAAATGAAGCTTTGTTAATCAATAATAAAATTTAATATATTCTTTTAAGGATTCTTTTCATCTTATCAGCCTTTCGGCGTTGATCAGCCACAATTATATTATGTGGCTGTGCTAGTTTTATTATATGTTAACCATCTATTGATGTACCTTGCATAAAATATTGATGTACCTTGCATAAAAAAACTGAGTCAAGAGACACATCAACCAAGAATAAAACCGACCAAGAATTGATTCGATTGCACGAGGATCTGACCGATGAGAGAAAAAAGAAGTCCAAAGTCTGTGAAACTGGGTTTGGTCGACCTAGTCGACTTGGTCTACTAGTTTCCCTACTTATCATCGAATTGCATGGTCAATTATTTTCTATGCTTTATTGTCGAAGAAACTTTAGTCAACCTCGATGACTTGGTCGACTTATCTACCTAGTCGACCTGGTCAATTAAACTCTACTTTGACTAGCACTGCTACTTCGACCGACCTAGTAGTGCATTCATAGATCAGTTGTCGATGTCGATGGAGAGTCAACCGAAGAATTTTTGGATATTCGACCGATGAACTTATTGTTGGTCGACTTATGTGGACGACTAATTAGTCAAATTGATTGGTTGATTTATGCCATAGACTGTTGCATTATTTTTGGTCAATCGATGCACTCGCCTAATCTGTTATTGGTTTTGGATTGTCGAACTGTCATGGCATGATCAAATTGTTGTCATATATATATGGGTATATTCATACTCGAGTGGCGTCTATGTATGCATTCCAATTATTATTGATTTGAGCATTCTGTTTTGTTGTCGATAAAGAACACATATGATATCGTGTCAAGGCATGTGGAGTTTTGAAGAAAAGAGTTGTCTCGAGGAGAAGAATATGCAATAACCGAATTTTCAAAAGGAATGTCGACTCGACCGACGAGTGATTGGAAGTCGACGAAAATAAAATTCAGTTCGCATGTGCGTACCAAGATTTGTAGATGAAAATATATTTTTATAGTTTATTAACTGAAAAGTAAAATCATGGATTATAATAATTACATGAAGGGCATGAATCAGTCAGTCAATTCAACCTATCATCTATCAGTCAACTCGACACATGTTTTAGTCGAGTTGCGTCCATTCTACCTAATAGTCGATTCTAGTCGACCCAACGTTCGAATATGTTTAGTTCAAAGTCGAGTATGTTTAGTCGGTGAGTTGCAATTTCAAGATGTATTGAAAATCTAAATCAGAACATAAAGGAGGGGGTTAAACGTGTGTTTTCTTCAAAGGTAGGAGATACCCTCCACCATTGTAATGTAATTCGAATTCTAGCCAATGAGATTGCTGCTTCACCGGCATCAATTGATTTCTAGTCGATAGCATGAAGATAATCCTTACACAGAGAAACTCTATGTATTTGTGTTAGATTCATAAGTAAGTCATAGTCAGTCATACATTTATAGATAGTAGCACAATCATATGAGCCCAAGACGAGCCACTCACCATTTCAAGCCCAAGACGAGCCACTCACCATTCCGAAGGCACCAGAGAGAAGTATAACAAGAGGACCATTGTTGAACGCTAAAATAAACTTCTAGTTGTTGAATCCAATGATTTAGTTGTAGTGCATTGATATCACCTTGGCATGGATTTATTTCCACTTTTTCTTCCATCTTGAATAGGGACTATGAAAGGTTCATGGCACTCGAACTTGACTACTCTTTCTTGGATTCTTTCTATGACTCATTTCCTAAGTCTTCCTGATCTTGTGATTTCCCCTCTGACCAAAACTTTGAGTTGGAGCCTCCATCATATTCGAACGGTCTGATGTTGCTTGTTAGAGTTGTCATGAGGAGGTTCATATTGTGACTTATGTCAGCGAATTACACTTCCAACCTATCAAACCTCTCTTTTGTTGGATCTTGAGGGTTATTATGAACATATTCATACGAAATGGCTAGGGTTTATGTGACTTTTGTTTAAGTTGATTCCTAGATCCTGCAACTTCCCACAAATACCCAAAATAAAAACCTGCCTTGATACCAATATGATGTGTAAACTGTCATGGATACTCCAATGGAAGTGTTCGTCACAACATATCTAATAAATAAAAATCAAATATACACTATGAAGGTTAAATTCCTTTAGATTCCATAATGTTTAGTTGTTTATTTTCTACTTATGCATGAAATAGATAAAATTTGGAAAATAGAGAACAACAAAATTCAATCACACACCATCCACAATATAAAACAAATATTTTGTATGGGAAACCATTACAGGAGAAAACCCAACTAGAAGGTGAGGCTTCTCCACTCTCTTTTATCTGGTGTGGAAGTAATGCAAGTATAGAAGATAAGGCACTCACTATGGAGTTACCTAAGACCCACGACTTATTAGGATACTACAAAACATTAACCCCCTCTGTTATGCTCTCTAATTACCCACTCTCAGTTGTTCTGCACTATTATGGAACAAAATACAATAACATCGAATGGAACCCCTTCTCCTCCTAGATGCCCAATATTTAACATAGCTTGATAGCCATCTAGGGGTAGGTTTTTGACTTCCTAAAACATCAATATTGATAGGGTTTTGGATCTTCTATAATATCCCCTCTGCACCCCAATTTTCCAAACTAGGACCTACCACTAAAATGACCTTGCAAGCAGATTCCTCCATTTCTTTCCACTTTGAAAGCATTGAGATAGATGAAAAATAATACAATTATTGTTGGGCCCTTCGTTTTTGGGAAAGAATTGCGTAATTTTTGAATAAGCATGAGTTGCACAAATTTCATCAGAGGCTGGGAGAAAGAGTAACAGAAAGCAGTTGTGAAAGTTAGCACAATGCCATCTAGGCAACAAACGATTGCAACAAAACAAGAAAGAACACAAGCAGAGAAGGAAGACACAACCCAGCTATATATAGAGCTGAATATAATTGTAAAAGGGTTGGGTTGGTTCGTTCATGGGCGGATGCACTCATTTTTTGATAGCTCAATCATCATGAGTTAATCAGCTGGGTTGAGTTGAGTCACGTTGATCAGAGTCGCCCAAGTTCTGGGATTAGTTGTTGATACTTGTTGTAAGTCTAGAGAAGACAAGTCTGAGTCTGTAATGAATTGGAACTCCCAATTAGAGAATTAGAGAATTAGAGATCTGAGATATGAGTCCAGAACTAAGAGTTTGTAATGTACCCTACTATGTGATTCTGAGTCTGTAAACAGAGAAAGATCTCAAAGATAATATGCAGAAGGACCAAATTTCAAAGTATGATGGGTCTTTGTTTGGTTACTTATGCATTACAACATTTATTTATGGCTTATGAGTTCTATTTGATGGTTCTATGGTTAATTGTTGCTCGCAACGTAAGTAGGTTCAATTCTTGCATTTAGATGGTTCAGATATGATAATGACTCTTGCACAAGAATAGGAATGAGTTATGAATGCTCTATGGATCCTCTTTAGTCTTATTCCTACCCTTACCTATCTAGTTGTCTTAGCAACACTTCGGGTGAGACTTATTCTCTTCGGAGGAGATGAAAATGCCAGTGCTCTAGACTACATGGTACCTTTTGTTGGTAACCTGAGAAGGACCCTGGTCTGATCAAATCTGCGCCAACAAAATGGTTCTGTTGTCGGGACCTGTGTTAAAAGGGAACTTGTAGGGAGAATGCTTCCATTGATCCATAGATCTGGCATTGATCAATGGTGGGAAAAGAACTGTGATGCCTTCATATGGAAAGAAGCGGGACTAAGAAGAAAATCACTAGAAAACACTCGCGAAGCAATCTTTTACTCAGAAAGATCAAGTGACCAGTATGATATTTTCTGGGTTAAATTCCCGGAAGGATTTTTTCACTGGACAAAGAGGCACCAAGAAGCTCCAGAGTTCCAGGGATGGGCCAAGAAGATATGTGCATGGGATACCAAAAAGTTAGCATCACTCAAGAGGCTAGATTTCCCAGTCACACGAGCTATGGATTTTTGGGTTAGCACCACGCTAGAAGGATACATAATTAAATTTGCAGCTGAGAATCACCAGTCTTTCTCGTGGGAAGAGAAATTTTTCAAGAAAGGTGCAAGGGGAAGATTGTTGAGAGAAATCCGCCTGTGGATTAAGGTTTACTTGATGGAGGAAGGGATGTTGATTATGTCCCCGACCGATATGGCAACGTAAACACCCTCGCTTGGGGTAGGGAAAGACGGGGTGAGGGTCATGGAATGAGAAAGGGGAAGGGTTCTTTGACAAATGGGGGGGAAACAACAAGAAATGGATTCAAGAGATGAGAGAGCCTTAAAGAGAGCCGCCATAGTTTAGAAGTGGTGGCACGGCAAGATCAAGAACGCTGCAAGACAATCTGAAAAGTTGAGGAAATAAGGAGGATCGAGAGAAGTAGAGGAAATACAGATGGAAGAACTGCAGAGGATGAGAAGACAAGAACAACTAGCTAGTCAAATAATAAACGAGAGAGAAGCAAGGAGAGAAAGAAGTCTCCAGGAAGTGGGACAAGAAGGAGAAAGCGTGGAGGTAAGAGAGGAGGAAGCTGACATGAATCTTGGAGGAGAAAGAGAAGGTTCAGCCCCGATAACAGGAGAGATTGGAAATCCATTCGAAGAGATCATCCTAGTGGAAGCTAACGAGACCCCTCAGATCAAAGAAAATTTCCCCGAAGCCAGTGGTGCCAACCCCGAATCACCCATACCCCAAGTGCCTTCTATACAAGAAGTATGTCTGATACTACCTTCTCATCCTAGTTCTGTTCAAGTACAATTAGTTAGTCAGTCACAACCAGGAAGTGAGGGTATAGGGAGGATATTGGGATCCCCCAGTAGATCACAAGCAGGACCGTTAGGGTTCATATTGATATGAACAATAGGAACAACAATGGCCAGTCAGGCGGGAGGTTCGATTGCCTGATACCCAAAATTTTGGGGTAAGGGAGATGAAGATATTGAGCATCACTGGTTCCTGTGTGAAGCAATATGGAGATCCAGAGGGACTCTGGATGTGAATAAGTTGGTTGAGTTCCAAACTACCTTGAGATATCGCACTCTCAAGTGGTACATGAAGATCATTGATCCAAGAGTGCTAGGGATGCAAGGTCAAGCATTCACACTTGGCCAGGTACAGATGAAGTTCATAGCAGAGTTCAAACTGCCTCAATCAGAACAACATGCTCTATCTGAGTTGTGTGAGATCTAGCAGAGGGAAGGAGAATAAGCTTGGGAGTACAACCAAAAGTTTAAAGATGCCATAGGGAGGTTAGCACATACAATACATGAAGAACACCAGAGGGATTGGTACATTCAGGGGTTGTTTCCTCTGACTCGGATTTCGCTAACGCAAAAACAGATAGCCACGTTAACAGATGCCTTGGAACAATCGATGAAGATTGAAGCCATGGAAGGATACTATAGGAGCTTATGAATAAACCGACCCCCAGTAGATGTGAATTTGGCGCAACTACAAGGGCAAATATCGACACTTATAGAAAAGATTCAGGAGCTGACGATACCTAGACCAGGACGACCACAGGTTTGGTGCACGGGATGCTATACGGAAGGTCATTTGGCGAATGAATGTCCACGAATGAGGGGACTGGGACCTCCTTAGAATCTGATGGTACCCCCAGCAGGACCCACAAGAGGAGTTGCGCAAGTGTTGACAAACTCACCATTCCATAACCCCACCCCATATCATGCTTTCCTAGGAGGCCAAGCAACACCAAAAACGGAATATTGTGAGATCTGTCGAATCCACGGGCATGGACCAAGACAATGCCCCATCATGCAAAAATATTCGACAGTACCAAACACAGTAAACTATGAGTTCTGCGCATTTACCACGCATACTACCAATCAATGTAGAGCGTTGGATGCACTCGCAGACAGGATAGACCGAAAAGAATTCAGGGTGAATGAAAACCCGTAGGGACTAAGAAGAGGTCGAGGAGGTGGACCTAGAGGAGACTTTAGAGGAGGAATAACTGGGGGAAGAGGACCAAGCATATGTTATAACTGTGATGAACCAGGTCACCTGGCTAGAGATTGTCCTCATCCAAGGCGACCATGGTGCTCTCACTGCAGAACCAATGGACACGCAACTGAAGACTGCCCAGAGTTAATCGCAAAGTGGGAAGATAGAGTACGACAAAGAGGAACTAACCTTATCAGTTCAGAGATCAATAGGATTTCTAAGGGACAATTTCCCAACCTTAATATCGTTACTCGAGGAGGAGCGAAGACAGGAGCTGATGTTGATACTCTACCTCAGATCCAGAAAGAAACACCTAAGGGAGATAGGTATGACCCCCTAAAGAAAAAGTTGTTCTTTAAATATGCCATAGAAATATTCCAGAATATTCCTAGTCATGAAATGCGAGAGAACCCCCCCAGCCAACAATTTACCCTAAGGTGACACAATCCCCTGCTTCACCCCCTGCACCCAGAAACCTTGTAGTCATACCAAGACAGCCTGAGAAACCTCAAAACATAGTTGACCTCTGGTTTCAGTTATTCTCTAACATTTTGGGGAATGATCAACTAATAGAAAGGTTGCGCAATACACTGTACCTAGTCTTAGCGAATGAAAAAACCTCAAAAGAAAGGATAAGGGCTAACCTTCCTGAGAAAAGTACTCAGAGAGTGCAACGAAGAAAATTAAGAACCAAAAAATAATTCCGACTTGTAGCCTAGTTAGATGAATTCAAAATTAAGGACGTCATGTTGGACCTAGGGTCATATGTGAACATTATGCCCAAGAATACTTGGGAAGCCTTGGGAAAACTGCGAATGACATATTCCCCAATTCAGTTAAGAATGGAAAACCAATACTGTATCTTTTCCATATGAATATTGGAGAACATAGAAATCGATGTGGAAGGAGTAAAAACAATAGATGACTTTGAAGTCATTGAGATCATGGGAGACAAGGACCCCTACCCTACACTACTTGGCATCGATTGGGCTTACAACAATTATGCAGTAATCAACTTAAAGAAAGACACCATGACTTTTGAAGCTGAGGGAATCAAGGTATTTCAACCTTTGGATCCATATGGAGGACCCAGGTACACATAACCAATAGACAATAATATGGAAGGAGAATATCTAGACCAGTTGTACACTGTAACAGCTGGGACCATAAACGATTATATAAACCCTATTGTGGATGGATCAGTAAGTTGGAGAAGTATATAGTCAACAGACAAAGATTTAGAACTAGCTTTTGATAGCTGGAAACAAGGTTCACATGAAACATTCTCAAGAAGATGTGCAACTGTCAGAATGATCAGATGGGTTGGGACCGAAGTTAGAGAACACCTAGTATACAATGGCACCTCAGACCTAGACAATTTTTTTCAAAACATGGAAGAGAATGTGAGAGAAGAGCAAAGAATCTTGGTACTAGATATATCTTTTCAAAACACCCCCGCCATATGGTGGGCCACTCATAAAGTCGTACTCATAACTTGAAACAAGGTGAAGCAAGCTATCAAGTATAGGTTCTGGAATAAGGAGTAGTTGGAATCAGGGATGCAGATAGATCTCCATGCCGCCCAACTATTCAGTGGAGAATCAAACCCTATAATACACATTGAACAATGCGTGACACAGTGGCAGGCCGCAAAGATACCCTCTTACTTCTCGGTTCAGGTATTTCCCCATTCTCTAGGCCCAATCCCGAAATCTTGGTTTGTACATGATGAAACCAGAAGACAGACCAATGATTGGCAAACACTAGCAACTCAATTTTGTAAAGACTTCTCATTCACAAGTAAGTACCATGAACTTGAACTAGCCCTGCAAAAGATTAAAGAACTTTTGTCTACAGCCAATAGTAATAAGAGATCAAACTTTGTAGTGTGTCCCAAGCATACCCAATAACTTCAGACTAAATGCCACTTACCCTCAACTGAAAATCCTATAGAATGCTATCATATTAGCAAAGATTCAAAAGTCCTAGACAAATTAGAAGAACTGAGAAACCTAGCCATCAAAGAGATAAAGGGGAGAAAATAAATCCAAAAGACCATACCTAGCCAGACCGATAGTTCCTATAATCACCCATTAAAATTGTAGAGACTCAACATAGGAACCGAAGAGCAACCCAAGATAGCCATGGTGGGAGATTAATGGGATGAAAAAACCAGTCAGGAAATACAAAGTTTACTATGGGAATATGAGGATTTGTTCTCGAAGACTTTTTCAGAATTAAAAGGAATCAAAGGAGTCACGGGAGAAATCAAGATTGAGTTAAAACCATGATCCAAGCCTGTCAGACATAGACCATACCGTCTTAACCCAAGGATAAAAGAGAAAGTCAAGAAGGAGATTAACAAGATGTTAGAAGCAGGTCTCATTTTTATGGTAGAAGAAGCAGAGTGGCTCAGCCCGATAGTCATCCAAAGAAAGAAAGACACAGAGGATATTAGAGTCTGTGTAGACTACAAGAGCCTCAACTCTGCCTGTGTGCATGACCCTTTCCCAAAACCTTTTACCGATGAGGTACTCGAACAGGTTGCGGGGAATGAAGCATACTCATTTACAGATGGATTTTTAGGATACCATCAAGTCAGGATCGTCGAAGAGGACAAGAGAAAGACCACTTTCATTACTGAATGGGGATCTTTTGCATACAACGTGATGCCATCTGGCTTAAAGAATTCCCTTGCAGTTTTTTCCATGATTGTGATAGAAGCCTTTAGAGAATTCATTCACAAATTTGTAGAAGTCTATATGGATGATTGGAAAATATATAGCCTACTCAAGGAACATGTAGCACTGCTAAGGCTAATGTTTGACAGATGCAGAGAATTGCAAATCTCATTAAATCTCAGAAAGTGTATCTTTTGTGTGCCACATGGCAATCTATTGGGCCACATAGTCTGCTGAGAAGGAGTATTCATAGACCCAGCTAAAGTTGTGGTCATTGCGAATATGATGCCACCTATGAGTGCTAAACAGTTGCGCTCCACACTAGGACAAACAGGTTACTATCACAGGTTCATTCGAAGATACGCCAACATTACTGCACCTTTGGAAAACCTCCTAAGAAAGGCTGAAACGTTCTAATGGACTCCCGAATGTGATAAAGCATTTGAGACACTTAAGGATAAGCTCATTACAACACCGATCATGATATTCCAAAACTGGGAGAAGGAATTTCACGTCCATGTAGATGCTTCAGGAATTGCCTTAGGAGCTATCTTAACGCAACCTAGAGATGGAGCTATGGATCACCCCATCTACTTTGTGATTCAGAAGTTGTCGCAAGAAGAGAACAACTACACAACAACAGAAAGGGAAGGCTTAGCAATGATTTATGCTTTATAGAAATTTAGACATTATCTGCTAGGTTCCCATTTCAAATTCTTTACTGACCATTCCGCATTAAAATACCTAGTTAACAAACCTATGCTGGAAGGTAGAATTTGTAGATGGTTGCTTCTATTTCAGGAATTTTCTTTTGAAGTTATCATCAAGTCGGGATGATGCAACATCGGACCTGACCATCTATCCAGAATAGAGTTAGGAGAAAGTGGCGGAGCAGCGTACGACCAGCTCTTAGACGCAGATTTTTTCAGGATTGAGGCCATACAGGAATATCTAGAGGACATAGAAATCTTTCTCAGTACAGGGGCCTGTCCTAAAACGTATTCCACAAAACAGAAATGCCATATGGTCGTTAGAGCAACAGATTACCAATTGATCACCAGATAGTTCTACAAACTAGGACTAGACCACATTCTCAGACGATGCTTCTTGGATCATGAAAGGCAGGATATACTCTGGGAATGCCATAGTGGAATTGCATAAGGCCACGTAGGAGGAAAGGCCACGACATAGAAATTTATACAAGCAGGACTTTGGTGGGAAACACTTTTCAAGGATGAAAAATCATACGCTATATCATGTGATGTTTTTTAATGAGTGGGCAATCCATCACGCCGAAATGAACTACTACTACAATTAGTTAGAGCTCTATAGGAATTTGAGAAATGGGAAGTTGACTTCATTGGACCAATCAACCCCACAACCAAACATTCAAAGGCTAGATACATCATTACTGCAACTGACTACCTTACCAGTTGGGCAGAAGCAACAGCGGTACAGGACTGTTCGAAAGATACTGTTGGCCAGTTCATCTTCGAGAACGCCATTACCCGCTTCGAATGTCCCAGGATCCTAACCGGTGATCAGGGATCTCATTTCATTAGTATCACCATAGCAACACTTACAACATAATTTATGATTCAACATCACAAGAGCAGTCCATACCACCTACAGGCCAATGGAACAGTCGAAGCCTTCATCAAAATCATGGAAAGGGTAATGACAAAGGTTTGTTGTGCAAACCGAGAGGACTGGGATGATAGAGTTCCAGCGGTACTATGGGCCTACAGGACAACCACAAAGAAAATCCATAGATACACACTATTCCAACTAGTTTATGGAAGAGAGGTAGTGGTACCTACAGAGTTCATCATTCCAAGCCTGTATATTGCACAAGTCACATGTATGACAGAAGAGGAGTCAGTGGCACAGAGACTTGCGGAGCTACAAGAACTCGAGGAAACCAAATTTCTAGCAGACTTCCATCAGTCGGTTGAATAGGCAAGACAAAAATCTTGGCATGACCGACACATTAAGACCAATATATTCACACAAGGAGATAAGGTGTTACTCTACAACAGTCAATACCAGGACCACCCTGGCAAGCTATGTATGCACTAGTTGGGAAATTTCATAGTTGTGGATATCCGACCCTCAGGATCAGTTAGAATCTCATAACTCAATGGTGTGCTACAACTGGGATGGGTGAATGGCGCTCACCTGAAGCCCTACCTATCTCAAAACTGAGAAATAAGGACAGTCACTCCAATTCGATGGAGCTTGTACAATAGTTAGATTTGAGTTTCGTTTTCCTTTTGCAATGTTCTAAAATCAGTTACTAATGTCCATGTGCACAGTGTTGCACCATAACACATAGTTCATTTGTTTTGTTTAAGTGTTGGTTTCTACAGAACGGACGACTCAGTAGTACAGGACCTGAAGCATGGAAAAGTCCATTAATGACAGTCATTAAAGATGATAGAGACAACCTTTGTGGTCGGAGGCACCATGAATCCAAATCCAATCTGAGTTATAGGCCACGCAAACCCAGTCTAGTCACAACCTTTATTGCCATTCTGGTACCCCGACTGACGTCGTTAAGCCATAAAGACACATTTTTCCAAGATTCCATCGAAGTTCACACCGGGACACCCACCCTTCAAACAACAAGGTCTCAATTCAGCCAGGTCCCTATTGCACTCAAATAAGTAAATACCAAGATCGCCCAATAGGATTTACCTTGATTAAACTGTCCCGTCGGACAACTCGCACCCAGTTGTGTCTATACAGTCATGATGACGAGTAGTTACTACTAAAAATTCCTAGTTAAGCCAGGTATAAGGCTCTCAGAACTTTTTCGAGAATGTATTGTTTCTAAAAATGAGCATAGCCATTTCCGAATTCAGCAACATGAGCCAGTTGGGACCACTGTAAAAGCCGTAGATGTAGCCCTAGTTCTTATCTTCCACAGAAGCGTGAATTCCGAGAGCCATAGCAAGCTGAAGCACCATGACAAAATAAGCAGTACCAGATGAGCCCTATGACCCCCGGGTCGATATCATGGGCGACCTCAAAGGTAAGGTAGAGCACGTTAAGCTACTCGACCTTGACCTCATGGAATCAGCCTTGTTCCCACAGATGCACACAGAGGTCTTTTGGGAGATAGCTCTGAATGAAACCAGAGACATGAATTTGTACCAAGAGAAGAGTTCATCAACTTATTTAACTCAACCATCATGAACCCGAGAGACTTACTAGTCTTTGGTACCACAGGCGAGATCGCGTGCTACACAAAATTTCTGATAAGTAGGGTCAATGACAGAAGTCTATGGTTGGATAAGAAGTATCCAATCCATGTTGATGGCATCTAGAAGGTCACTGGATTATCCTCTCAAGGAGAGGATGTGTCAAAGGGATTCCAGGGCCCTAGAAAGCACAGGAAAAAGAAAGGCGAGCCTAGCCTATACGAGAAGTTTAACACAAAGAGAGGAGGACACACAACAGTATTGAACCAATACTGCCCGAAACAGTCTAGACTGAATACTATATCATAGCCAACAAGGTTATGAGGTCTTACTATAAGGGATAATGCACTCTAGATGCACTATCATTTGCCGACTTTTGCGCATAGGGAGCAGTGTTCAATTGGTGTAGTTTCCTGTTGGAGGAACTACTAGTAGCTTGCGAGGAAGCACGAGAGAAGGGAGGAAACTTCACCTATGGATACCTACTTGTGGCATTCGCAATGCTCAAATGGAATCAATATGTGGGAAGACAACTGAAAATACTAGATAAGGGGCGCATGTCGAAGATATTTGAGCCATGGAAGTCCAGACCAGACTCGGAGAATACATCACTCAACAACGTAACATTTTCCAAATGGTACAATGCCATGATAGATGCAACGCAGAGGCTGTGCATCCCACATGAGCTCCTCAACTGTAACACGCGGAATATCTCCTTTAGCATGAACTGACACAACACATTCGTCTGGCCGAGGCATGTTAGAAAGGAATGCTTACACATAGAGATGCTACCATTCTATTTGGATGAAGAAGCCTTCGATAAGGAATTCTTGTCAGGGCTAGGAGTCAAACGTGGCTAGCGTACATTAGGAATGCATTACATTTTTCCTACGGAGCTGCTAAAGAAGAAAGAAAATGAACCAGGAGAAGGACCGAGTTCATGCCTCAAGCAGAAGAAGCCAGATGCTTCGGCACAAACAGACTCTGAGGGGTAAGAAGAAACACAGAAGCTAGAATAGAGAAAAAGACCAGCCCCCGACAGCTACCAGATGATGTTGTGCTGTCAAGTGCGCAGGTTAACCAGATCTTGGGCATTGTGCTTGGTATCGAACCATTGGTGAAGAGGCCCAGAACTGGGGTCTCGGCAAACAAACACCTGAACCCACAAACTCTTGCATTTTCCACTCCCTGAACTCATGCCATGACCAAAGCCACCACTATCATTGATATTCAGGATGAACCGGAGCCAGAAACACTTCCATCCACATTCATCATTGAGCACCCTCCACCACCACTCCAATTACCAAACCTCATCACGACCATTCCACATCAAGCAATAACCTCAAAGTCGATGCAGTCAACCACCCAGAGATAGTGGAATGATGACCCCCGCAAGTAACCAGAGAACCACCCAAGCCAAGATCAGAAATTCTCGATCTTGACCCCAAAGCCTCAGAGCAGAGCACGATGCTGGATGTTCCGAATATGAACACCCAGGAACAACAACCTGAGTCTTTCACACAGGAAGAAGAAGCCCGAAGAATAGAGGAGAAGGAACCTGACAAAAACCAACAAATCACCTCACCATCCAAGGGTGAGGGTGCCCAAGAAATCACAACGCATGATGAAGAAGGACCGAAGATGCAGATACCATATGCACCCAATGAACCAGAAGCGACAATGGAGCAGTTTACGACAACCATGTGAGCTCAAATGGAGCAGGTTCTCCAAAACCTGAAGAAGTGTGTAGAATTGATGCAAGTTTGCATAGCCATAACAAATGTTTTGACTCTTTTTCCAGCAGAGCTAAGGTTGAGAATCGCACTAGTGCCACAAATGGAGGAAGAGGTAGAAACATGCTTAGACCACTCAATGGACAGTGGACTCCCACTACAGATGCGAGTACCCATCGATGTAGCTGCTTCATCCACTGACCCGGTATAGTGGCCAATGCCACAGTTATTTGGCCTAATCAGGGCATCCATAGACTAGTTGGAGTAGAGGCTCCAGGAGGCTGAGAGATCCATCGAGATTGCAAGAAAAGAACAATTTGTGGAGCACACATACATAATGCAGGAATCACATACCAAACTCCAAGTCCAGCGCAAACTGGAAAAAGTGCAGAAAAAACTTGTTGCGGCTTGGTCAGAGATTCGAAAGGTCGCACCTAAACTACTCGAAGCCAGCGACATAAGCGAGCCAGAGAAACAGATCGAGTTGTTACAGGAAGAATAAATGAAAATCGCTAATCGCATTGATCAGCCCCAAGTGAAGCTACAACAGGTCCAGCAGGAAGCGGAACAACAACCTCAGTAGCTCCAGGAACAAATGTAGAAGATAATATTGCACGGAAACAGTGCTCGAGCATCATTGCACAAGCACACAACGGACTGTGCCAAAATCTTCATAGAAGTCAATGACTGGATGGGCATCATCGCTCAATGAAATCAGGTCTTAGAGGAGGTCCAAACAAATATCCAAGTGCTGAACGAAGAAGTTGCAATCACAATGGACCCTATGGAGCAACAACAGAAGTTCAACCAAATTCAGCAGGCCGACAATGAACTAAACACACTCTATGAGGCACAGTCTGTAGCCAAAAAATAGCTACACGAATTTTGACCGGTAATCCAGACAACCTACATGAAAATGCATCAGATCGACACAACAACAAATTCTGAGTGGAACTCGTTGGTTGTGGCCAAGCCAAAGGAGTACAGAAAAGAGACAACACAACAGTTTCTTGTAGAAGCATCACTCCTCGCCCAGAAATGGCAGGACAAAGATGAAAGATTTCAAGGAGTAAAGCACTGAGCCTTAGAGTTGGTACCAAAATTGAGCCCTTCATTTGAGGAGGTAAAGGAAGAAAAGGCACAAATAGAAGATCCCAAAGAAGAAGAAAAGTCAGACAAGGGGAAACAACAATTTCTCCTAGAGGATGTGAAAGAACCAAGTGCTTGACTCGAGGACGAGTCAAGGATTGTGGTCGGAGCCTATTGGGCCCTTTGTTTTTGGGAAAGAATTGTGCAATTTTTTACTAAGCACGAGTTGCGCAAAATTCATCAGAGGCTGGGAGAAAGAGTAAAAGAAAGCAGTTGTGGAAGTCAGCGTAATACCAGCTAGGAAACAAACGGTTGCAACAGAACAAGAAAGTGCGCAAGTCGAGAAGGAAGACACAACCAAGCTATATATAGGGCTGAATATAATTGTAAAAGGGTTGGGTTGGTTCGTTCATGGGCGAATGCACTCATTGTTGATATCTCAGTCATCATGAGTTAATCAGCTGGGCTGAGTTGAGTCATATTGATTAGAGTTGCCCAAGTTCTGGGATTAGTTGTTGATACTTGTTGTAAGTCGAGAGAAGACAAGTCTGAGTTTGTAATGAATTGGAACTCCCAATTAGAGAATTAGAGCTCTGAGATATGAGTCCATAACCAAGAGTCTGTAATGTGCCTTACCGTTTGATTCTGATTTTGTAAACAAAGAGAGATCTCAAAGATAATATGAAGAAGGACCGAATTTCAAAGTATGATGGGTCTTTGTTTGGTTACTTATGCATTACAACATTTCTTTATGGCTTATGATTTATATTTGATGGTTCTATGGTTAATTGTTTCTCGCAATGTAAGTAGGTTCAATTCTTTCATTTAGATGGTTCATATCTGATAATGACTCTTGCGCAAGAACATGAATGAGTTCTGAATGCTCTATGGATCCTTTTTAGTCTTCTTCCTACCCTTCCCTATCTAGCTGTCTCAATAGCGCTTCAGGTGAGACTTCTTCTCTTTGGAGGAGATGAAAATGCCAATGCTCTAGACTACACGATACCTTTTGTTGGTAACTTGAGAAGGACCCTGGCCTGATCAAATTCACACCAACAATGATCCAGTATGGATCATAGGAGTAGTATTGAATTATAGTAATTGCATCCAATAAATAAATGGATATTTACAAAAACAACTCAATATATTATATAGAAAACTAGTCATTTGTATACACACACACACACACAGACAAACATATCACTGAATTACAAATATATGATGCCATACTGACCTTTTCCAAGAAAACATATTGTATAGAGGCCTCCATTAACCATATAAAGTTTTCTCGCAACTTGAGCATCAATGAGGATCACATGAACTAATATTAGAACACCTATTATATCCATATGATCTCACCTATATAGACTCTATTACATGACATGTATGACCAAATCCTCCCCCAACATCATCTAAAGATCCCTCCTAACCTAATAAAGAAATAAATGTTCTATTTTATAATAAGCTACAATATAGGGTGGAAATCAAGGTTTGGGCCTAGTGAATGCTATATGAAATAGTAGGATATTTATTATGTAGGTAAGGCCACTATCCAATAGGTAAGGCCTCCTGTAATGGGAAACCATTACAGGAGAAAACCCAACTGGAAGGTGAGGCTTCTCCACTCTCTTTTCTCTGGTGTGGAAGTAATGCAAGTACAAAAGAGAAGGCATTCACTATGAAGTTACCTGAGACCCATGAGCTATTAGGATACTACAAAACATTAACCCCCTCTATTATTCTCTCTAATTACCCACTCCCAGTTGTTCTTCATTATTATGGAACAAAATACAATAACATAGAATGGAACCCCTTCTCCTCCTACATGCCCAATATTTAACGAAGTTTGATAGACATCTAGGGGTAGGTTTTTGACTTCCTAAAACCTCAATCTTGATAGGGTTTTGGACCTTCTAGAATATCCCCTCTACACCCCAATTTTCCAAACTAGGACCTACCATTAAAATGACCTTGCAAGATGATTCCTCCATTTTTTTTCCACTTTGAAAGCATCGAGATAGATGAAAAATAATATAATGATCCAATATGGATCATAGGAGTAGTATTGAATTATAGTAATTGCATCCAATAAATAAATGGATATTTACAAAAACAACTGAATATATTATATAGAAAACTAGTCATTTGTATACACACACAGACAAACATATCACTGAATTACAAATATATGATGTCACACTGACCTTTTCCAAGAAAACATATTGTATAGAGGCCTCCATTAACCATAGAATTTTTTCTCGCAGCTTGAGCATCAATGAGGATCACATGAACTAATATTAGAACACCTAGTATATCCATATGATCTCACCTAGATAGACTCTATTACATGACATGAATGACCAAACCCTCCCCCAACATCATCTAAAGATCCCTGCTAACCTAATAAAGACATAAGTGTTCTATTTTATAATAATATACAAGATAGGGTGGAAATCGAGGTTTGGGCCTAGTGAATGCTATCTGAAATAGTAGGATATTAAATACGTAGGTAAGGCCTCTATCCAATAGGTAAGGCCTCATGTAATGGGAAACCATTACAAGAGAAAACCCAACTAGAAGGTCAGGCTTCTCCACTCTCTTTTCTCTGGTGTGGAAGTAATGCAAGTATAGAAGAGAAGGCACTCACTATGGAGTTACCTGAGACCCACAACCTATTAGGATACTACAAAACATTAACCCCCTCTGTTATGCTCTCTAATAACCCACTCCCAGTTGTTCTGCACTGCTATGGAACAAAATACAATAACATATAATGGAACCCCTTCTCCTCCTAGATGCCCAATATTTAACATATCTTGATAGCCATCTACTGGTAGGTTTTTGACTTCCTGAAACCTCAATCTTGATAGGGTTTTGGACCTTCTAGAATAACCCCTCTGCACCCTAATTTTCCAAACTAGGACCTGCCACTAAAATGACCTTGCAAGATGATTCCTCCATTTGTTTTCCACTTTGAAAGCATCGAGATAGATGAAAAAAATATAATGATCCAATATGGATCATAGGAGTAGCATTGAATTATAGTAATTGCATCCAATAAATAAATGGATATTTACAAAAACAACTCAATATATTATATAGAAAACTAGTCATTTGTATACACACAGAGAGACAAACATATCACTAAATTACAAATATATGATGTCATACTGACCTTTTCCAATAAAACATATTGTATAGAGGCCTCCATTAACCATAGAAAGTTTTCTCGCAACTTGAGCATCAATGAGGATCACATGAACTAATATTAGAACACCTAGTATATCCATATGATCTCACCTAGATAGACTCTATTACATTACATGAACGACCAAACCCTCCCCCAACATCATCTAAAGATCCCTCCTAACCTAATAAAGCAATAAATGTTATATTTTATAATAATCTACAAGATAGGGTGGAAATCGAGGTTTGGGCCTAGTGAATGCTATCTGAAATAGTAGAATATTCAGTATGCAGGTAAGGCCTCTATCCAATAGGGTGAGGCCCTCTCAATGGGTCACATGGAATTTTTTTGATCTTGTGTAGACCCACAACCTACCACATGGAATTTACCAATGTCAAGGTAGTTGATAGGGTGACCTAAAACAAATTCAACCCACAATTTTCTAATAAAATCTAGTGGTACCTCCTTCTTATTGCAAGGAGGCTTGTTAAAAATCCTAAACCACCTATCCATTCAATGTTAAATAAATGCTTGGTATGTGCAATAGTCCATGCAAACACATTTACTTGTCACAGGAGAGTGTAAACCAATTCTGAGGTCATTAAACAAAGTCATGAGATATTGTTTTGAAATTTATAGATCTATCACTTACTTTCTCTCTAACCCTATCCTATAATATTCAAACATCCTAGCTCTCTATTTGAAAATATTAGATAATTGGCCTCGAGAACTAGTAATGGAAGATATAATAATCACTATTTATGTAGCCAACAAAAGGTGTGAGGGTTCTCTCATGTTTCTAAAATCTCATATTAGGTTTCTGAATGAATTAAATCCATTGTCAAGTTGAGCATTTACATATGGTTGTTTGGGGTTAGGGTTGGGTATTTCTTCATTTGGTGATGTTGGTTTCACGTTTTTTTTCAAGCGCAAGCTCCATGACAATGTTACTTATATGTTTCATTTGAAGAGGAATAAAATAAATTTTATTTCTTTTCATAATTTGAATAATTTATGAAATAGAAAAAAACAGAACTTTGAGTAAACCTACATGTAATAAATGAAAAAAACTCTAAACACTAGTGATGTCCTCATGATGGTCAAATGCATAAAGTTGTGCATGAAATCATGCCATTTTTACCTAGAGACATATTTCATGGTTTTACAATATAATATGACCTACAACCCGTTTTGTTATTAATTCACGGAGGAACATGCATGTGCCTAGTAATGTGAGTGCATTTTTAACACATGCATGTTCTTAAATGAATGCATATGTTCTTTAAATTCATGACTTGGTAGGGTAGTTAGCAAAGTACATAGAGAATCGAAGGGGCTCGAAGCTATAAGAAAATGAAGGTCTGCACATTCTTAATAACATATGCATTTTATTATGTGAGCACATTTTTGGGAACCTCATTGCCACTTTTTCAACCACCAACTTCTTTTGAGAACCCATATATTTCATGTAATATATGTTATATGTTATGACATATAATATTTATTTTTTATGTTATTAATTAATTAATTAAATAATGCTATTAACCTAGGATTAAGTTAATAAGCGGACAAACTCAACATTTTTTTGTCAAAATTATTCCCAAATATAGTGGGAATCTTGCCTAAAGTTATAGTTCCACTTTATTGGAGGGAAATTTGAACATGGAGCTTTGTCTTGAGGGGTTTTATCCCATTTTAAGAAGACCCAAATTGTTATAATTAAAAAAAAAAAAAAATTGAGTGGATCATAGAGGAACTTTTCCTCACCACAAAAGAATGAACTTAATGGAAAGGTGAGTTTGTCCAATTATTATATCACTCCATTAACATGTGTTAAATTCCTATGCCATTATCATTAGAGTTTATTTGTTCAGTGTTGAATCATTTGTGAACATGCAAGTAAGACATAGAGATGTCTTAGTTTTCTTATCTATATATATTATTGTTATTTCTTCAAGTGAGTGATTATATGGATACAAAGGACTATACATCTCCGTTGCATAAATTTTTCCATATATTTTTTTATTATCAACCCATAATTCCATAACCCCTCAAACCCCATTGACCCCAAAATGAAATTAAACCAAAATCATTATAACCCCACTAGCCCCTAATTGACCTTAACTCGTAGCTATTATAACCCCATAGACTCCTAACTTTCCTTATACCTTGATGATTACAACTCCAGTAACCTAACCCTAACTCTTAATCCATTAATCCCTAACCACTACATTACTATTCCACTAACATGTATCACCCATTACCCTTGAACCATATAAACCCACAAACCCCATAACCTACCTATAATACCCTTGAACCATATAAACCCACAAACCCCATAACCTACCTATAATAACACTTGATACCTAATCCATATTACCTCTTTCCCTATTTAACCTTAACCCTAAACCCTTGTAAACACATAAACCCATTAAACAATAACCCCTAAACAATATAATCCTATACTACTAACCATCATATCCTATATAGTAAGCATTATGTTCCTTTATACTTTATAGTTTTAGAAATTTTAGGGTTCAATATTAATTATTTATCTAAAATCAAGTTTGTCTTTTCTTATTTGCTTATTTTATTTTTAAATGTTAAAATTTGACGTTCACTTTTATCTATCAATCAAAAACTTACGACTGTCCAATATTTTTACTATCTTTCAATTCATATTCACATAAATAAATATTTTATCAATTTTAAATCAATTTTTTTTTGATAGAGCATGGATTTTTAAATAAAAAATTAATATTTTAAAAAACTTTATATTTTATTTGTTCTTTCCTTTGATTTGTTAAACGTTTTTATATTATTAAGTTTGTTTTTATTATTACTAAATTTTGTGTTTGTTTTATTGAAAAAAAAACATATTCATGAAATTATAATATTAAAGAAAGAAACATTTAACTTAATAATAAGTATAAATTAAAAAAAAACATCTTTGGGTTTAGCTAGACTCCTCCAATAAGATATTGTTGGATTACTGAGAGGGGGGTGAATCAGTAATAGCGTAATTATAATCCTTTTTCTTCAAATGTTATATCAATGTAGAATTATTATCTAATAATGAGCAGTAAGAAATGAACAATCACACACATACACAGTACACCGGTGTTTTACGTGGAAACCTAAATCGAGAGAAAACCACAGAATGTTTTTTCTTATATGTCTTGAAGAATTAGATTCATTGGAAGCACCAACTTCCTTTGTTTTCCAGTTGCAACTGGAAGGAGGCTCCAACCCCCTAGTTTTTTAGGCTACAACTTGAGGGAAGCTCCAACTCCCCAATTCTCTGGCTACAACCAAAAGGAGGCTACAACCCCCAATGTTCTCCGGCTACAACTGGAAGGTGTCTACAACCACCTATCCTTGCCCCGTCCTGCCACCCTGAAGTAGAAGTAGAATGATGGAACCATTGTCACGCTATCACTGTGAGATATATCGCTGTAAACCTATACCAATAAATCTGAACCATGCATCAACCATGCATCAACCTGTAATCAAC
>SNQJ01S0017855.1:16702-89804 GCA_010110895.2 Picea sitchensis | reverse complement strand
CAAACTTGGGTCCATTACCTAAACCTGGGGTCTCCAACTTCTCATTGCCATAACTCTCTAACCGTGAGGAATTATGTGACGTTCCACATACCATTGGAAATGACATGAAAATTACTATCCATCTAGGATATTTTCCCTGACAAATTCACTTTCCTTCATCTCATTATTCCACAATTAAGCATGGGTTCTCTTACTCCACAAAGCATCTTCCCGTGAGGGCTTTCACCATAAGGGGGCCACTTTGGAGTTCATTCATATTTACTTCTTATCAACCATGACAAAACAATAATGAGTCATATTTACATAAAACAATATTGGGTCCATTACCTAAACCTTTGTGCTATGGGGTTTTCTTCAAGGGTTGACATCAATGACAACCAACCTTAATCAATAGATACATGACATTATTTGATCCTTAAAAAGTTGTAATTTGTACAAAGTTTTTAGTTAGTAGATTTAGTTTGCTAATTAAATATGGATTTAATAATGTTTAAAATTTAATTATGTAAAATTTACAATTTGAAAGAATGTGTTAAAAATATAGTTTCTCAAAATTTATGAAGTCTTTTTTATAAAAATTATTTAGAAATTATTTTTCTTCTTTACAATACACAAACTCTTACACTCTTGAAATTAAACAATCTTTTATACACATAGTACTCATGTACCTAGTTTTTCAATATTAAATTTCAAAGTTTCAACTTCTCTTTCTTCTTACCCATAAATTGTTTTTCCAATAAATTATATATATGTGTTTTAAACTACATAAACTCTCACACTCTTGAAATTAAACAATCTTTTATACACCTAATACTCTTACACCTAATTCCCCAATATTAACATTTGAAGTTTTAACTTCTCTTTCTTCTTATCTATAAAGTGTCTAGCCAAAGAATTAAAGAATTATATATATATATGTTTCATGCTTTCCTTACTTAATATATATTAAATAAGAAACCAAAAGAAAAAACATAAAACTATGAAATATATCTATCTATCTATCTATCTATCTATATATATAATATGATGTTTTTAGAAATTTAAATAGAAATTCAAAAGAAAAAAGACATAAAATAAGGCAAATTTGATAGAGAAAATAATAAATAGATAATTTTCTAATCCCTCTAATTTAAAGCGTGAAATTTTTAGATTGATTTCCACTTCACAATTACACATAAAAAAACAAATTATGAAAAAAATAATTCACATAAATAAATATGTTTTCATTCATTTTATGCTGGTGGAAAAATATGTATAGTTTAATGGTTAAGAACATGTGTTTCCTTATAAAAGGTTACACGTTCAAATCTAGAGAGGGGTATGGTATGTATATCTCTATAGACTTTAGCAATCAAATCATTGAGCGGAGGAAGTTCCTTATCCCACAAACAAGAGGATCTCATATACCAATTTGATGACTATACAAAATATCATTATATTCCCTTTACCTGTTATAAAAATAAAATATTAATTAATATTTTCAATATGTAAAAGTATTGGGTCAATTTGTCTAGTGTCCTAAATTGGAATAAAAAACATATTTATTTATGTAAATAAAATGTTATAAATATCATTATGTTTCCTTTCCATGTCGCAAAGAGAAAATATTAATTAAAATTTTCAATTTATTAAAGGATTGGGTCGATTTTTCCACGCTCTTAACTTGCCATAAAAATAATATTTATTTACATCAACAAAAATGATCTTTATTTACATAAACAAAATGTTGAATCACTACTTCGAAAATTATAAAGATTCGTCAAAGTCTTTGCAAATACAATGAGTGTAATATATAACTCATGAAAGTCAACTATGAAAATCCGTAGCTAGAAAAAGCATACATGAAAACGATATTTCCCGATTTTTCCTAGGGGCTTTCATGGTTTCACTGGTTCAAAAGATGCAAGGTAAACTGAATTTCAAATAAGTCGTTAAACATTACCAGGGCTCTGCGGGCCATCTTAGTCGCATCCCTGGATTCCATGGAGAAGGGCGGATGCGGGCGTGGGCGTAAGACATTACCAAGGCAGGAGGTTTAGACAACATAGAGGATCAAGGGTGTTTTTGAGGTTCAACAGATAGCAGCGGAGGATTCGTTCTTTGCGGCTCTGCGGTGTGGCGGGTCGTGGATCACTACTTCATTTTTTGGGCACGCGTGTTTCAGTGGTTGGTGGAGGTTTCCATGAGGCGGCGTTTCGGGGTCGAGGCAACTGCTCGGAGCCATTTTTCGAGGAAGCTACACCGACACTGTCGTTTGCCTATACTCAGGAGGCCTGCTTCCTTTCCAAGTAGTCCATTGTGATAGAGGGCTTGATTTCGGGTGTACGGGCTTGATTCTGGATGCTCAGTGTTGTTTAGAATTGGCATTTTGCGGTGGTGGTGGTTTTGGGTGTTTATTGTGGTGGGTTTTTGGTATTCTCTTTGGTTTTGTTGGATCCTCTTGACCTCTTCCTCCTTGGTAAGAGGAGGTTTTGGACCAGAGCTTTAAGGTCCACATTGGGGTGTGCGGCGTTTTGATTAACACTTTGAGGTACTTTGGGGGCGTGCGGTGTTGGGTAAACACTTCGAGGTCCTTTGGGGGCATGTGACTTCTGGTTTTAGTTTCCTTTCTGGTGCTTGTTGGGGTTTTTAGCCTTGTTTTGTATCTCGTTTTGCTGCCTGTTTGTTGGTTTTCATCTTTGGTGTCTTTCTGGTTTCTGTTGAAAATTAAGCTTGATTTTGATTCTGATAGTGATAGTTATGTTCGAAGATGGATTCTCGAATATGAAATGGAAGATGTAAAAAAATTATGTCTAATATAATTGAGCAAATTTTTTCCTGAAAAAAGTTAAACTAAATTTGTGAAAATTCTCCGACAAATACTTTTCCAATTTTTAATATTTAAAACACCCACATATCATTGTCATACTTTGAAGATTCTTTTTAAAAAATCGGTTAGCACACATTCTTTTTAAGTTAAAGGCCCCTTCCAAGTTCTTTAAGTCATGATTGCAATCATAGAATGGCCCCTTCCAAGTTCTTTAATTACAAAAGGGAAAGGATTCAATTCATAGCAAAATGTAGAATAATTATCTTATTAATATTGTTGTTCTTACTATTATCATCATTAGGTTATATTGGTTTGTGTGGATATTTAAGTGGGGTTTAGATTAACCTATCATGATTGCTAGTGCTTTGGAACGAAACTTAAAGGTGGTTTTGAATTCATTGGTTGAGAAGGTTAACAATATGCGCTACGATATTTCATGGTATGGACAAAATGGATATAAGTTGTATGGTCGTGTTGAGTGTAGGAGAGAGATCAATGCCTTTTCATGTTCGACATGCTTCAAATGCTACAAAGTATCTCATCTTATAACAGTCTTTTTGGAAAATTTTATCTTTTAGATGGATGATTTTTTTAGATATGCCACTCACAACTTTTATTCACAATTGAATTTATCAATATGTACCATCTTCTATTCACAATTAAAGTTATCATATATGTACTACCATCTTTATTGTTCATATGGTGTTTGGAGTTATGGTTGGGTCTTTCTTCAATTAGTGGTAATAGGTTTACATTATGTTTAGGTGTAAGATCCATGATGGTGTGATTTAAATGATGCATTTGAAGAGGAATAAAGTATTATTTATTTCTTTTTGTAATTTAAACAATTTAGGAAATAGAAAAACAAATATAATTTCAAGGAAACCTACCTCAAATCAATGTAGGAAACTTTAAACATTGGTAATGTCCTCATAGTGATCAAATACAAAAGTTGCTCATAAAATCCTGCACCTTTCACCTAGAAACATGTTGCATGGTTTTGAAATATAATACAACCCAAAACCCCTTTTTATTAATACATTGAGGAACATGTGTGTGCATTTTTAACACGTGCACACATGTGCTCTTCAAATTCACGAATTGATATGCTAGTTGGAAACCTGCATGGCAGTTTGAAGGGGTCCATTGATCCATTTTCATGTATCATCCTTGTATGCAAAGTTTAACCATGCATAGAAACCTCTCCCCTCCCCCTCTTTTCCTTTACATTTCATGGTCCATGACATTTCCTACAATTTCATTATTTCATAGTAGATAGGGAATTTTTTTTGTATGTTCACAATACTTAGTCATTTTTATGACTTGTATTATGTAGAGATTCCATGTATTGTGTGGAGATTCTTTACATCAAATCCTTCCCTCTGCACTCTGCACAAAGTATACCTCTGCTCACCTTTTTATTTGCACAACCCAACACTTAGATTGTTTTCAATCTTTTTCTCTTTGTGCGAAAAACTCAATACAAAACTTTTTCTCCACACACCCTTTGTTTTACACTTTCGTTGTCTCCATAATGCACAACACGTTCCCCAAAACATTTACTCTTTATAACTCCCATACTTATCCATTTTTCAATCATATCTTGTGCGAAGAGATTTGCATGTCCATACCTCCACACATACATACTTCCACACAATCCTACCTCCACACACTCCTACCTTGCACAACTAAACTTTAAGGATCGATCTCTCTCTACCCCTTCTTCCATACTTAGTGAAATTATCATTAGACTATCATGTACCTTCCATATTTTTCAAGGGGAATTTACGATTCATTAATGGGTTCTTGATTCATAAGGAAAAATATGGTAATCCATGGTTAATGTGGATTCATTATCCTGTTTTCCCATGGAACACTTGTTTTTCATAATAAATTTCATTCATGGCTTGCATGTTTGCTAAAGGAAATTTTACACGATGAAGGGATGTATTATTAAAGGTTGTTCACGAGCTTAGTGTTTAAATAGCTTGAGCTATGTAATTCATAAGTAATATCGTCACTTACATCAAAGTGGATTGAAAAGAATAAGAATAAAAGATCCTTTCTGTGGAGACACTATCAATTCTCTTGCACACAAAAATAAGGACTTACAATGGTCAACAACATATTAATGATTTTTTAGCCTAATTCTCAAGCAGAAGCTTAATAACAAGATTTCGACAACCAGTTTAGTAAATACAGGTTGCATGCTAGAATTTTCCAAGTTTAGGGAGTTAGTTTCCTAGTGTGCACATAGATTTGAATCAAAGAGTAGAACAATTCAAGTAGCTACTAAAGGAAAGAAACCGGTCCTAATAACTCTAAAAGTATTCAAAATAACTCTCTGACTACCCACCTCCAACAAAAGTATCAAGCTTCTAGACATCGATGCCTTTTTGGATTCCTAGGGAGATGGGGTAAATTTGTTGAAGGATTTCATGGTGCCATATGTTGAAATGCCAATTGATATTTCTACTATTGATATATCTTTATTGGTGGAGACATACAAATATTTTTCATGGTTATTTGCACATTTGATGGGACAACATTCTACATCTCACATTCCCATGTATGTTCTATATGTCCTGCATTTCTACTTTTGAAAGGAAGCAATGTTTGATTGGGTAGAAGAAATATTGAACACGATTTCATATTATTTGTCCAATTCTTTGAAGACACTAAGATTTTTTATGACCTCTTATTTTGTCCTAGAAGTGGCTTATTATAACGTGTTTGAGGGATTACCATTAAGGTGTAATGTAGATCCTAAGAATGAACCCATTCAATTTTTGCACCCCGGATTATGGAAGTAGAAGGAACCATTTCAATTGTGCCTTATTCAAGATAAGTTTCTTAAAAGGTTTAGACATATTCTAACCGAAGAAACACTAGCAAAAATAACACATGAAGTAGAGGATTTCCTTAAGGGGAAAGGAATTTGTTTTTACAAGGAAGACTCAACCTATATTAGGTTATATGGATTTTAGGGAATCCCTTTTCTTCTCCCTACTTTTGTATGTGATCATTACTTTGTTGTTGAGGTTTGCAGAAAACACAGATCATGGTCCTCCTTTTTCAACAAAAAGAGGAAAATAAAATTTATTTCCTTAGCCTTCAATGTAGCTAATATAACAATAAATTTTTTTCCCATTTGACAGAAGTATCTGAAATGTTGAATGAATTTAACTTAAATGAATATAAACTTTTCAAGGGTTTTGATCTTGAAGGGTTATTTTCTAATCATTTAGAGTCAATGAGGTATAACAATATTTTCATAAGGATCCCATAAGGGATTGATGAGAATGACCCAAAATCCCCCAGAAAGAAAGAAAAACAAACATGTAATGATGATTTGGCCACTAAAGTCAACTAAAATACTAATGTCAACATAATTGAATGAAGAAAAGAGGGAAACGTACAACTAATGTTCAATATTCTTCTACCCCCCATCCACATATGAGTTCCTCCTCTACCCAAAAGAAACAAGAGTCCAATATAAGTAGAGGAGAGAATAATGAGAGATGTGTTGGAGGAGATGATGAAGATGACCCACCTCATGTTGATATTGAAAAGGAACATGTAGTTTCATAGTCTGAGAGGAAGAGAATCACTAGTAAGAAAGGTTCTCAAAATTGTGGAAGCCCAAAAGATGTAGTTGAAATTGAAGTTGATAGCAGCCATGTACTTGATTGGGTGGTGATATGAATCATTGAAAGTCAACATATAGTAGAAGAGTTGGCCCAAGAGGGACCAACTATTTTACAAGAGAAATATTTAACACTACATAATTCCCAGTACAACAAGGAGGAGAGAAAGTTGCAAATAGAGAAGGTTCATATAAAAAATAAGAAGAAAACATAAAAATGGAACTCAGAGGTAGACATTTTTTTAGTTGGACCTTCTAGATTTATAAAATTACACATTACCACTACAAATTCTCTACCTCACTCAATTTTAGAGAAAGAGTTGGAAGATATTAGATTGAATAAAAGAATAAGTTAACTAGAGGATGCCTTAAGTCACAGACCTTTGTTCATACAACCATTGTCCATTTTTCTTCTAGACTGAATGCCACAAGATACATCAAGCACATCGTCTTGAGTAAAGAAGGCCCCTAAATTATTAATTAGGACAATAATGCATTTCACGAAGAACGTTAATAAGAAATGCAATATCATTTTATAGGCTTGGGAGGTCAGTACTAATTTTAGGAAACTTTTCATAACAAATCACTTTTTTTATGGAGTAGTTGCAAAAGGATTTGGAAAATGATGATTTTTTTTATAAAAATGCTTTAATAAATTTTGTGTTGCAGGTATCAAGTTTAAGCTATTTTAATAGAAATCAATAGGATTTGCCTTCAAATCACGGAATAAAAAAAGTGAAAGCAGGTTGGTTGGAAAGGGTACAAATGTTGTCAGACTCAATTGCAACTGCACAAATATTGATGATAAAAGAACTCATTCTTAAAATCACTTGAAATGGTTAAATATCTTGAGGGCCCACAATTAATAAACGAGTCCATTCTTGTAACCAAGGAGCAATTAGAAACATAGTTGAACATAATTAAAGCTTCATGGGGTAGTGAGTTTGAAAACCTCACTAAATTTCTGAAGGAAGAAATCAAATGATGGTTAGTTACTTTTGTAAATGATAATGAAAAAATCTAGCATCAATTTAACAATTGCACTATGAGTTTAGAGAAATGGAAGATGAACTATTCTCACTATGGGTGAAGCAAGACATCATAGTTTTTCCAATGAAGGACTACATTGAATATTGGCTCAAGAGATTGTTAACAAAAATAACTAATCTTAAGTAACTACCAAGAAGTGGTTACACCATAAAAGTTCAAGCTCTAGGAATATATATGTGAAAACCTAGATAGAGGTGAAGGAGAGAGACATTCATCCATCCAACACCTTACTTTGATTTTTGTGAGTACATTCTCATTTTGAAGCATTTCTCTTCTTTCATCCCAATCTTTGATCATCCAAATTTATTGGTTTATGTTTTGCTCATAAAGCCGATCCTCGATTGCATTTCTTTTCTTCTTCCAAGTTACCACTGCTATTTTATTTGGTCCATGAGATCCCCATCCCATTCCATTTGTATGAATGCATTTCTTTTATTGCTTAAGTATCAAGAATATTATGCCATGCGATAGGCATAAATTTTATTTGATCTTGAACATCAATTTGTAATATTTTTTACTCTCGTAGAGACCTATTCCATGATTTTATAACTTTTGTATAAGCGTGAGATATTGAGTATGTTTCTTCTATGCATATTGTGATTTTATATGAATGAAATCATTTAAAGATCTTTGATTTTTGGACAATCGATATTATTTTCTATCTGTGGTTATTTATTTGAATCTTTTCTCTCATTACTTAAATGAATGGATGTGATGGAATTGATGTAGTTATTCTATATATTGTAAGTGAGGTTACTATTTTTCTAGTATAATTTGTTTTCTATTTGTCCAATTACTTTACCACTAGGTCCACTCTTTGATGTAGATGATGTGAATTTCTATATCTATTTCTTGAGTAATTATATTGAAAAATATTAGTGAGAAAGAGGAGTACCACCTCTATATAAACATAGAGGGTATCTTATTAATTCTTTACAAGAATACCCTAAGAGGTTCACTCTTGTCCCTAACAGGAAGAGAGATCAACATTTTTGGTGACCAAACTAGGGAGAACTAAATTTAAAGGTTTTTTGCCTCAAGTTAATCACTTGTCCTTATCCACTCCAACCTCAATTTGCCATTGTATTGGATGCCCAAAGAAGTATTTTGAATCAATTGTATGATTTGGTCCTGAAAATAGCAAAGAATAAAGAAGAACTTGAATGTTCTTGGCAAGTACTTTCTTAGCAAGAACTCCTACTCAACAATTTTTTTAAAGGTGTCTCTGTTGAAGAAGATATCTATCTAGACACCTCAAAATTGTTTGAATGACCCATAACAAGAAGCAGAAGAAAGATTATGAAACAAGTTGAGAAAGCTAGTAGTTCCACAGTTCAAGTTTCAAATTTCTTATTTCTGCCATTAGACTTTCTTGAAGTGAAAATGGGAGATCGACAAGAAGGAAATGAAATTCCCAATAATGAAATAAGGGAGAATTAGAGATAAATAAATCCAAGGAGAAGACCGATATCTATTCCCTTCAACTTGAAATGGGAAAAACATCAATTGCCCACTCTTCCTCAAGGCATTTTACCTATTTTTTTGGTGATGGAATTATAGATCTTGAAAATCATTTTCAATTTCTCACCATCTTTGATATTCATTTGATTGAACATGACGATGTTATGGTGATAATTTTTCTCCAAACTCTAATAGGTGTAGCATACGATTGGTGCCTTTATCTCTCAACATATTCAATTGGTTATTTTGATTATATGGAAGATGTATTCATGACTAGGTATGTAAGTCCTATTGCATATCATACTGTTCTCACATTGTTTACCCAAATACATCTTGAGAAAAATGAAAAAAATAGAGATTTCAATATACATTTTTCAGAACTCTTCATCAAATTACACAAGAGTGGCACCCTAATGAACTATTCATTTTTGGGTGATACAAAAATGAAATTCCATCAACTATGAAATATGCAATAAAATCAACACAAATTACATCATCAGAAGAATTAATGAGGAATGAAACTAAAATGGAAGGATACATGCTAGAAAGTGATGTTGACCCTCGTATTATTCTAGGTCGATTCCAAAGACAAATGTCAATCTTGTCTATATCAGCTCAATCTCCTTCTGCATCTAGAGTCACTCAAGAACAAGGTCTAGGTAGAGGTATTTTTCAAGTTTAACCCCCAAATGTGTAAAATGTTCCTTCACCAAATGATACTTTGCGCATAAGACAAGATGCATAAATCGCCCACTGAAAAGAACCATCATACAAGTGCAAAATGAAATAACGCAATTGAGGAAAAATGATGAACAAAGGCCCAGGAAACAATTCAAAATATTGGAATACCTACATATGGTTTCATATATTATAATGAAATAAATCAAAATAGCAATGATTGTGTTCCTAGGCCTAGGGTCCATGGAGTTCAAAATCCAAATGTGGTGAAATGGAAGAAAATTTTGATGAATTCCTCGAAGAGGATGATCATATCTCTGATATTCAAGAAGTCAACAATGAAGTTGCTACTAAATATTTAGAATTCATGGAAATGGATAATTATATGATACCATTTATATATGGATATTGGATTGAAGAAGAGTAATGTGGGAATGAAGACCAAGATTACCAAGAAAATGTTGTCCATACGAGGGCCCAACTTAATAAGTATAAGGGATCGTTTCCAAATCCTCCCAAAATAGATAAAGCCAATGAATTCAAAGGCAAAAAAATTGGTCCTTCTACATCAGAAGCTATTCTTCCTCAGAAAAATCTTCGAAATGTAACTTTTTCTCCTCATAAAACGTGAAGTAAAAATATCTGTAAAAATGAATTACAATGTGGTTGATGTTTTGACGAAGCTACATATCACTCTTATGTTCTTCGACATGGTTAAGATACCACAATCGAAGGAAAATCTATTCAATGTATTAAAGAATGATGATAAACATGATGTCAGAGTATAAGCAACCATTATGAATGATCAACGACAACATGCTCCTCCATTTATGAGAACATGAGGAAAAAATCTTGTATTCTATGTATCTTTGGAAACACCTAATTTAATATTACATAATTGTATGGTTGATGGTGTAGCCACAAATAATATCATGCCACTTTAAACAATGCAGGTTGTTGATATAGAGTGCGCAAAAGGTTGTTGATATATGATATAGGTTCTATAAGGCATATATCTAATAGATTCAATAAAGGTTCCATCACATGGAGAGATTAAGGATTTATATGAAAAGATAATCTCTGAACCAGATATTAAGGCAGTTTTCACTATAATTGTGGTCAATCTACCTACATCATTTTTTGTTGTGTTAGGAAGGGAATGTTATTTTCACTTGGGAGGATATATAATGAATGATGGAAGTTGTATGATTCTCCCAAAAATATATGGAGTGTTTACTAAAGTGCTTCGTGAACTGAGGAATCTTGATGTATTCAAAAAGAAAGAAATAGAAGTAATGTAAATGTAACACACACAAACCCCTAAGTATACTTTTAAGGGATGGGGCATTAAAATTATCTCTTTTCTTGACTATCTAAAAACCTCTTCCTGATCATACCATCATCTCATGCTCATCAAGATATTTCTAACAACTATAACCTTGCTCAATTTTGAGCTCATGATCAAAATTTATGGTCTCATAAGGTTTCATGGGTTCTCATGGTAAAAATATATCTCACTGCCACATGGAATCCATGTGGCACCTCATTACTCGTGTCATCTGACATGGAAGCTACCACATATTGTTCAAACATGACCATGAAAACCTCCCACATTTCCCACAATGATTCATATAGATCCAACAATCCAGATCTCCTCATCAAATCTCCAACAAGATCAATGATTAATATCATCTTTCATCTCTAGATCCTCATCAACCAATCAACGGATGACACCTATCATCCTAAGGACAATCTGGATGACTTACTGGCATGCCACATCATTCATGACATAATCATCCCCATTCCTATTTTGAATATGTCTCACGAAAGATCAATGATGGATACTCCTCCCCCCCATTGGCAGAACGATGGTTCTTGTCCCATCATCGATTCTTGTGTCATCAAAATTTAGGCCTCCTCCCAATTCACCCACCTTCTAAATTCGATGATGATACATTGGGGATATATGGTCCAAATTTCCTGAGGAAGAACCCCTACAAATCCAATGACCATAATTGAAAACGAGTACTTAAAGGACCTCTTCACCCAATGGGACCCACCTTTGTCCCATCGACCAACCCATAAGTGACACTTGTCACCACTCTGGACACACGGACTACCGATATGGAAAGCCACATAATAAATTCATTGCCACATCATCTCATGGCTTAGGTGGAACTTGTTATCCCCATTTTGTGGGATAACTAAGGAGATAATGTCTTGAGGCCTTCAGTTTGTAGATATGGAGTGCTGAGAGACCACATGACTAGCAATGGAAACTTGCACATATGGAATCCCGCTCTATCACCAAAGTTTCAACCCATTGTCATCACATCCACCACACTAGCTGGCTTCTGGAAGGCGCATGGGTCTTTCTCCATGTGATACAAGTCAAGTGTTGTGGCGTAATCACCCTAATATTTGAGGAATTTAAGCATGTTGTATTTAAGCTACTTTTGATTATAGAAATCCTACTTGGAAATTATTCTTTTGACCCTATTTCACCTTGGTGAGTGTCATCTATTTCCTAGTAAGTGGCCAACTTTTGGGAAGGGTTGCAACTGGGTATCCCTTGAGGGGTTATCGTACCATTCCCAACCATACTTACCACTTTCCACTCATTTAAAATCCCATCATATTTCCCTCTTCTAGGCCCTTTGACTTTAGTGACCCAAGAAGGGCATGTACCTCATTTCATGGGAAGAAGGGACTAAAAGCACATGGGGATGGTTGTTGGAAAAATATAAACCTTATAGATGCTTCCCCAGACAGGTCTTGAGAATGATGAGCTGCTTCTCTTAAAATAATTGAATACCCGCACAATATCAAACACATAATAAATATCTCACTTGAGTATAATACTAACACAATTGCATACAACACTTTACATGGTTACCTCTATGGCACTTTGTGGACCTCTTATTTCAAGTGGAAATGTGTTACTACCCCCCAAGATAATCGATTCACTATTGGGAGTGCACACGTGTTTGGATCATTGATTAATTAATAAATGGTGATAAATGGGCTTGGAAAAAGGTTTCATTGAGGAAGAAGGTGCAACACACCCCCTACAAAGGCACCCATAAATGAGATAATACGAGCCCTTGTATGTCATGATACTCATTTACCTATGAATTCTACCCCCCTTATGACCTCATCATACACTACATGACCTTGAAGGGGCATCCTCGGGAGCATCCCCTAATTGAGGGTTTTGGTATACCCAATAGGACTTTTATGACACCCATCCCATACCTAAACTTGGTCAATTGTATAGGGTCTTGGAGCATTTGTTTAATTTGATGAGGTATTTTTGATGCACTTGTTTAGATGCCTTGTTTATTAGATGCGGTTTTCACTTTCCATGATATTTTTACTTGAGATGCTTGGAGGGCATGCCTATTTGTTTTGCAGGACCTTGTTTGGTGGACAATTTTGGAGGAACAAGCCTAGTTTGGGCTTCCATGGGGCTTGAAGCCCACAGGTTGCATGCCAAGGGCCCACATGTCGGATCATGATAACTTTCCTTTGGAGTCCTAGAAGATACCTTGGAATACATGACCTATCCCTCACATGCCAAATGACTTTCCAAGGAGGGGAAAAATGTCACTTCTTGAGGCTTAACGTCAACTAGGGCTAGGTTTTGGTGGTGATGGAGGTATTTCTCATTGAAACATGGCACATTTTGAAGGAAGATGGATTTGAACCATGAATAAGAGGCTTGGATGAATGACAAGTGGCATTTGGAGGCCTAGCCATGCTTTCCCAACTCCAAAAACTTGCTCCAAGTGCCAAAACTTCCCCTAAAGGGGTGACATCATCTTGTTTTAGGGTTTCTAATGTGAAAGAGTGAAAATTAAATATTATTGTTTGGTTTAAGGGGTAAGAAAAGGGTTGTTGACCCCTTATCTTATGTTTTACCCTAGCTAAGTGGACAAACTATATTTTAAACATTTTGTATAAATAAAGATCATGTGAATCTCATTTGATAACATAAATCTCCCATTGTGAGAAGTATTTGGATCAAATTTGTGCCTTCCTTGGGAAACCTTCTATCTCTTGTGATTTTTATCTTGGTTTCTTTATGATATTGGTGGAATAAGTAGTGTGCTACCCTTCTTGGAGGTTTTCTTTGGCACGTGTGGTGGATTTATATTGGTAAGAGGAGGTTTGTCTTGTCATTTCTTGAACTAGGTAAGGATTTATCTTGTTGATGCTTCATTGCTTAGTTACAAGTTTGATTTGCTAGATTTCTTGGGGAGTATAAGGATTTACAACCCCACCATTATCTATCATTTTATCTAGAAGTTATTTGTTGCACAAGGTTTTACTAGGAGAAGTAAAAGGGCTTACACCCTCCCAATATCTCGTAGCTTATCATTTGCTTTCCTTGGGGAGTAGGAGGATTTACACCCCCAAGTAGATAGCATTGTTTATATATTTATGTACTTGACTCCATAACCCAATAGATAAAGTAACTAGTATAACTACATTGGAGAAATAAAATATTGCATTGGTTAACGTGAAATTTTATGGTTTCAAGGTTGTCTAAGTTGGAATCAATTCTTTGATCTATAAGCTTGATTGAGCCACTAGGGCATCATATTTTCCTAATTACTTCTTTATTCTATTATAAAACTTCATCTACATCCATTAGGGCTGTAGAAACCCTAACACTTTTTCATTTATAACTTGCTTTTCAACCATCATAATTTGCCAAGAGTTTTCCACACTTATCTACTTGGTCTAGCGCAAATTTTGGGTGGATTGTTTGTGAGTTTTGGTGGTTGGATTTACTATTGTAAAAACTAGTTTTATACATCCATAATTCTGAAAAATATATCTGCAAACACCATTTGTTACAACCTTGTTTCATTGCTAAAGTCGTGTGCTTTCATTCTTGATTATCACTAGCGTTTATATAACTTATCTCTAGCATCTTTCATTAGAATTTTAGCAATTTTTTGGCAGATTTAATACATATTCCTTCACTAATAGAAATTGCTGCTTACTTTTGAAATTAGGGACATAAATATTAAATTTCTTGTCCACCTAAAATTATACATATATGCTTGGCTTGTTCTTCTGTCTCAGACAAGTACAACATTCTTTGTAATTGTTCTTATCTCTTGGAAACCATTGGATACCACTTAGATGATTTCCCAAGAATTTCCACATCTTCTACCTTGAAATATAGGGGGACCTTCATTCATCACTTCACTTTTCATCTCATTCCCCCCAGGGTCATTGGGATTCCCCCCTTGAGGTGATTCTATCATCTCTAAAGTAACGGGAATACCTACCTAAGGTGACAATGGATAGGTGTTCTCAAAGTTTTTTCCACTTGATGGTTGGGTCAAGATTTTCCCAACCTACAACTTGCGTGGTAACAAAACCTATCACATATCGACAAGTATCATCATGTCTCACCCACTCACTAATCTACGGTCTAGAATTAGCACTCGGAGTCCTCCGTTAGGAGTTTTTTCATTCTAGTCAATCAAACTACTCTAATGAACCCTCTTCGATGGATGACAATGATGCACATACGATCTTCCTAATCAAAGGATGAGATTTAATTGGTGGTCTAAGGTTTTCCTACCCTAGATATACCCACACTCATCTTGTCAACCAATTAACACTTGACATGCATCGTCACGTTGGCGCAATCTTTGTTAGACACATGGCACATCCATGTTCCCCCTCTTGAGCCCTTTGTAAGAAATCAATGATGTAGATCTCCTTTCAGAGTTTCTCTGATCATGATAGACCAAAAATCCATATCTATTTTTGGAGAATTCCTATCAGAGTGATCTTACCTCCACATATGATACCACTGCAACCTTTGTAATCTGACCATTCTACCACGGTAAAAGACTAAGGTTAAACTCACCCGTTCCCATATCTACAGTCCACATTCAACCTCAAAGTCTCTTCTTCCAAGTTTTTCTAGGAATTCTCGAGAGCTCCCTATGAAATTCCACTCTAACCAGTCCATTGTGATCAACAAATAATATCTCTCCTCCATCATCTAATATAATCGATGATTTTTGTTCTTTCACTGACTATCTATGTCGTTAGACTTTACACAATTTTGACACTCATTTGTTCATGACGATGTGCCTTCACTGACAAAGGGTTGATATCTTTCAATCGGCTAGATTAATGGTTGCGATCTCTCTTGGGTTGATACAATATTTCATCATAATATAGCCATTTCTTTGGGGACTTATCCATTTCTCTAGTTCTGCAGGACTTCAATCCTATTCTTCAAGGATTTAAAGCCACTCTAAGGCTATTATAAGTAAATGAAACTTAAGGGGAAAACATTGCATGATTTACAGGTTCTTCATATAAGGATACAACATGCTTGAGTATGCAACAATCCACACTTAACTCATTTTCACGATTATCATATCAGTAATAAACATCGTAACATATCCCAAATTCCATGCATTCAAACCATGGATTATAAACGATTGAGTTTCTTCTTAATTCAAGCATTTACATATGCATACAAAAACATCATCCATAAGTAGTTTCAGTACAGATAATCACTTCTATGGTAACGAAATTTCCCAATCTGACTTAATGAGAGAGGACGCCTTTCCTCCAAACCTTTGTCCTTTCTATAGAGTAACTTCTTATAGCACGCCACCCTCGTTACAAGCCACGATACCACCAAGGAAATTGAATCAACATGTTTCCAAGTTTGTGATGATCCATGAAGGTTACTCTCCTTCCTCCTCTAACACAACAGAAGTTGCCACCTCCCATTGAGCTTTAGGTATCCACAGGTTTATTAGGTGGTTTCTCAATTGTATTTCTTCTGCATAAGGGAGTCCCTTCTCTTCTCAGCATCCCCTCAACGAACTCCCCTTACCCGTGCTAGTTTATGTCCAGTAAGAACAAAGTTGCAGCCCACTATTTCTCTAGTTCGGGATCACGATCTTCTAAATTCAAGGTGATCATCAAAAAATCATAAAATCTTTTTGTTTTCCTCCAGAAAGATATTCTTTTATTTCTCTTCCTTAATCAACACATATGAACCTCTACACTCTATTATTTCTTTCTCATCTTTGTGTCTCTTCTATTGTGTGTGTCTCTCTCATGTATCACTGAGTTTTCCTCCTCCTGTCTTCTTCTCTATCCCCTCAATATTTCTGTGACTACCTGCAGACATAACCTGCAGTCTGTAATTCCCAATCTGAAGAGGCGGTTCCATGGTATCCCCTTGTTAGTTTTTTAATCAGGATTTTTCTCTACCAGGACAAATTGACAATAGTGATTAACTTCCCAAACACCTCTGTGACTTCTTTTAATGGTCACGTGGTTTCATATAAGTCTGGTATGTTGGTAGGTGTGGCTTTATGTTTGCAAGCCTAAATTATCTAACTATGCAAGCTTCTTGTTTTCTTTACAGATACATGTCAACTCCACTTCACTGAACCGTTCAATCATTCCCTTCCTCATCAATTTCCTCTAGTGTATTGTAATGTTCCAGATATAAAAAGAATGCAGAACATAAATAAATAGCTATAAATGGAATATGAACAACAATATAACCAGAACAACACCACAATAATACCAAAATGATACCAGAATAACACCAGAAAGAGCACTTTGATTACTGAGAGCAATGTTCACTTGCCTCTTTGAGGGGGAAACCTCCAGCAGAGAAGTTCGCTATTACAACAATATCCAAGACAAAACTTCTCATACCCTCAACTCCTATTTATACTAAATATTTCTATCAAAAGAACAATCTAGATGAAGATCCTTCTAGAAGCGGAAGCTTATATTAGGTCTTCTTACATTGGACTTATTCTTCCTTATTTCTAGGCCTTATTGATATTGACCTTTATTACATGGAAATATATTATTCTACCTACATGAGGGGTTAGGTCCCTAACATGTCCTCCCCCTTAAAAAAAACCTTGTCCTCAAGGCTTGAGATGAGGAAATTGTTGCAGAATAGTAGTTGGTTACCAAGTGGCATATGTTAGAGTTGTATCTTTCCACTAGACTAACACTTCCTTGATGGTTTTCTGATGTAGAAGATTCTCACAATGGTCCAAAAATGTTTGTGGTTGTAGCCAAATGGAGCCTTCTTCTTCTAACTCGACAAGGTTTGTTTGATTTTGGCACTTAGTTCCAATCACCTTCTTTACAGGAAACATGAAAAACAAGATGGAGCTTAGAATGACTGGGCAAAGCTAATGGATAGGACACCTGTCCCACACACTTGAGAACTATATAAGGAACATAAAATTTGGGCGCTAGTTTCTGATAATGGTCAGCCTTGAGGGAATTTTGCTTGTAAGGTTTCATTCGAAGAAACAACTGATCCCCTTCTGCAAATTGATGTTCAGAGCGACCTTGATCTGCTTGTTTCTTCATGCGATTTTGGGCCATGACCAAATTCTCTTTGAGGGTACGAAGAATAGCCTCTCGAACTGTAAGCGTTTGGTCAACTGCCTGGACCCTTGAGACACCTGGAAAATATGAGAAAACTGAAGGTGTATTTTGTCCATATACCACTTTAAAAGGAGTCATGCAGATAGTTGTATGGTAAGAAGTGTTGTACCACCATTCAACTAGTGGTAACCATTGAGCCCACTGATTTTTCCTTTCCAATAAAAAACACCTCAAATATGTTTCTAAACACTTGTTGACCACTTTAGTTTGACCATCAGTCTGGGGATGATAAGTTGTGCTGAGATGCAATTGGGTGTCTTGGATATTGAACATTGCTTGCCAAAAATTGTTGGTGAAAGTTGGGTCATGATAAAAAACAATAGAATGTGACATGCCATGAATCTTGAAGACCTGATCCATGAAAATTTGAGCCACGGTGGATGTTGTAAATGGGTGTTGAAGAGCACATAAATGAGCATACTTGGAAAGACTATCAACTACCACCATGATGACTGATTTATTGCCCGATTTAGGTAAGGCTACAATAAAATCCATAGAGATATCCCACCAAATAGCAAGTGGAATCAAAAGCGGTTGTAGTGTGCCAGGAGATTTGATTGTTTCTCCCTTTTTGCATTGGCACACATCGCATTCAACCACAAAATTATGAACTTCCTGTTTCGTATCATTCCAGGAAAAAGAACGTTTGACCAGGTCATAGGTTTTGGTAAATCCTGAGTGCCCAGTTGTGGGTGTAGCATGAAGCTCAAAAAGTACCGTGGATTTATTTTTTGACTGTGTACTTAAATACCAATGGCCTTTATATAGAAGCTCATCATTGAGCCAAGAGTAACCTAGGGAGACTGGAGAATTGGACTACAATTTTTGTATTATATGTGAACTTTTGGGATCTTGTAGCCATTCCTGGGGAACAGTTTGGAGCCAATCTGGTGCAATGAAGGAGAGAGAAAAAAGGGACCCTTCATCTTCATATTTTCTGGAAAGTGCATCAGAAACAACATTTTCTTTTCCTTTCTTGTAAATGATCTCGTAATCATATCCAAATAGCTTAGTCACCCATTTTTGTTGCTCTAGGGAGGAAAGGCATTTTTCCAGAAAATGCTTCAGACTTTGATGATCTATCTTTATTTGGAAGCATTGCCCCAATAGATACAAGCGCCAAATATCCACATCATGAAAAATAGCCAAAATTTCCTTTTCATAGATTGATTTTCCCAAATATTTCTCTGACAGATGTTTGTTGGTAAAGGCCAAAGGCTGACCCTCTTGCATAAGGATGACGCCAATTCCTGTCCCAGAAGAATCACATTCCAGGACAAAGGTCTTTGTGAAATCAGGAAGGGCCAGGACTAGAGTGGTGCACATGGCCTTCTTCAAGGTTTGAAAAGCCTGAGCAGCTACTGGAGTCCAAGTGAAAGAATTATTTTTAAGGAGAGAAGTGAGAGGTGCCACAATCTTCCCATAATTATTAACAAACTTGCAATAATAACCTGTTAAACCCATAAATCCACACAATCTTTTGAAAGTCTTTGGGTGATGCCAATATTGCATAGCTTCAATATTTTTAGGATCCACCCTGAAACCAACCTTTCCAACAAGATGACGCAAATACTCGACTTCTGAGGCACCAAAATCACATTTAGATTATTTGAGGAAAAGTTGGTGCTATGAGAGTAGATGGAGAATTTGATCCACATGGGAAAGATGAGATTGCCAATTTTTACTATAGATGAGAACATCATCAAAGAAAAATAAGACAAAATGATGGAGAAAAGGATGGAATAAATGATTCATGACGCTTTGGAAGGTGGAGGGGGCATTACACAGGCCAAAGGGCATGACCAAAAACTCATAGTGACCCTCATGAGTTCGAAAGCCAGTCTTGGGTATGTCATATTCTTGCATACATATTTGGTGGTAGCCAGAACGTAGATCAATTTTAGTGAAGTATTGAGCACCACTCAACTCATTTAAGAGATCATCAATGATAGGATTGGGGAACTTGTCATTGATGGTGAGATTATTGAGGGCACAAAATTTGAGAAACATGTGCCAAGTACCTTCTTTCTTAAGTACCATGACCATAGGGGAAGAATAAGGGTTGGTACTGGGGCAGATAACACCCGCTTGAAGAAAGTCCTACACTATTTTCTCAATTTCATTCTTTTGGCGATAAGGGAGAACATTGGGAGGAAGACTACCAGGAACACAGGGAATGGAATGATCATGAACACCACGAGAAGGAGGAAGGCCCTGAGGGGTGGAAAAAACATCTTGATGTTTGGAAGTGATATCTTGGAGGTCAGGATGCACAAGGGGTGTCTCAATGACTTGAATAGAATGGATTTGAGAAATGATACCGGAGTGGCATTTCTTGAGGATATTTTCCATACGATCGGAACTAATGATTTCAGGAGAACCAATTGTGAGACCTTGGAATTGATACTTTTTTCCTTCCTGCTGGACTTGCATGGTTAATTACTTAAAATCCATAAGAATGGGACCAAAAGTGCATAACCATAAAACACCTAGCACAATGTCACAACCTCCCATGTAAATGGAAAACATATGATATTTTAATTCGTAATGGAAAATTTGAAGACAAACATTTTCACACAACCTGCCACATTTCATGGACCCACCATTGGCTATCATGATTTGAAAATTATTGAAAACACGAATATAGCAATTGGTTTCCTGGGCAATGTGATGATGAATAAAATTGTGGGTGCTACCACTCTCAAAAAGGATGATAACCTCCCTGTGCTTAATGTATCCAATGAGGTTGAGTGTTTGTGGGGGCAAGAATCTAGTGAGGGCATGAAAGGAAATAAGTAGGTCAACTATTAAGGTCCTAACCCGCACATAGGTAGATCAATGTATTCAGATGTAATAAAGGTCAATATTAATAAGACCTTTCAATAAAATAGAATAAGGCGGATGTAAGAAGACCTAATAGAAGCTTCCGCCTCTAGAAGGATTTTCAGACGCATTAGAAGTTGGCCTAGAAGGATTTTCCTCTAGATGCTTCTCTTTAAGAGACATATTTAGTGGCAATAAGGGTCGAGGGTATGAAAACCCTAGCTTGGAGATTATTGTAACAATGCCGATCGAGGTTGCCCCCTCGAAGAGGCCTCGTGAACACGCTATCTAATTCAGTGCTATTTCAGACATATATCATTTCGCGGTATTGTGAAGATTATGTCGATATTCCATCGCTATTCACATTCTAGCATTTCAATTGCTCGCATATTTCCATATCCGTATCTTGCAAGTGGTAATGTGAGCACTTTCCTGGGCGTAAATTGTGGCGGCTTTTTTCCGTAGAGACGTGATTCGGCATCGCCTTTAAGCCACAGATCCGTCGTTACGCGATAAACCCAAGGGTTGAGGGATTCATACACGCCAGAAATACAAGTGGTTCTTAAGCACACGCCTGTTGGGCTTGCCACCCTTGTAACCCCGTTGGTACCCCTTTGAGGAAAGATCGCATTAACACTCATATGTAACGGATCGGCCTAGATTTCCTAAACCCTCTTTAGATAAACCTATCTACGTTTCACCGCTATAGTGTCACTCAAGAATGACTGAAGATACTTAGTACTGGTATTCCGTACGGCTAAGGTAACGGTCTATCCTCCTTAGTGCCTCGAGATATTAACAGTACTACCATGGACTCGTGACGATATCAGAGAGCTATGTCACAGGGAAAACCCTTGTCGGTGGAACCCTTGAATACCTAACCCTCGGGGAACATAAAAAACAACATAAAACAAATTAAAGTGGCAAGATCGATTGACTCACATCTGTGTTCGAGTTGCTAAGTAAATACTGTTCGTAATTTGGAGATTTCCAACACCTAACATTCTTCGCACCAAAGCATAACCCCAGCTCAGAAAAAGTCCTGAGATTTTCACCATTATTTGAGACCTATCCCATTAGATTCATCTCATCTCCCTCTTATCATTTTCATTCATATCATTTTTTGCAAAAATTTATGACCACGCCCGCACCCTTTTCAGTCACCCATTTTTCACCATTATTTGAGACTCCATTCCATTTAGATTCATCTCTTCCATTATCACTTTCATCCATATCATTTTTCTACAAAATTTCTGACCCTACTCTCAGCCTTCCCCAATTCACTCCATCCTCGCTGGCCCATGTTCAGAAATAAGAACATGAGTCTCACCTCAACACCTTGAACACTGGTTTCCTTAAGACCCAACAAAAAAGTGCAAATAACTCATACTATTGCCTCCTAAGATGCCTCCATAAATGCCTCCATAAATGAATCCATCAATGTAGCCATGTAGTCCACCATGGCGGAAGTCAAACAAGAACTTGAACCTGCCAGCATCGACCAAGACCAAACTCAAAATCCCTCTCATGACTCTTTTTCCCTCGATGTATTACAAAATGATCAAGGTGAAACTTCTTCACCCGCCTCTTCAACCCCATCATCACTTTCAAAGGGACATACGCCTCAAGCGGTGGATGTAACCAAATTTGGATGGCTCTGCACTCCACTGCTGGATCACACAAATGGAATATCATTCATTCTCTACAACATTGCTGCATGACTTGGAAAAACTCCCAGATGGTGTTCTCCATCTAGATCAAGAACGATGCAGGCCGGTGGCAATGGAGAAAAACTTCCAATAAAGGGTATATTGCTTGACCCACTTGTTGCCGAAGTTATGAATGCTTTGGATTAATCTGACACCAACCATTTGGGACGCTTGACAAATTGTTAAATCGTGCACAAATAAGACTTCATAGCCCATTTGAGCCGCCCGCTTTTGAACGAGGGCATGACTGATGCTTTCTCGAGTGCTTTATCGGCCCTCAAGGAGGATATTAGGCCCATGTCCTCATGGCTCGACTCTACCACTTGGGTGGAGGCTACCAAAAATGATAAATAAGCACAACAAATTGCTTCCTCTCAAACCCGTTTTCCTTTTTCCATACCAAAACCAAGAGAAAACCCTCACCAATTCTCCACCCCATTAAAAATCCAAAAGTTGACCTCTCTAATAAATGGATGAACGCTTAACCAAAGGCCTCATATACTGGTGATGACAAATATTTCCTGGCTACAAATGTAAGGAACAAAGATCTTTATGGCTATCTCTCGAGGATATTCAAGAAGATGATGATGACACTCGCGTCTGAAGTCACCGTAAACTTCAAATAAACCCCCTTCCTACCCTCTCGAACAGGAACCCATCATTTCTCGATGTTCTCAATCGCACTCTCGCCTCAAAACTCTTTAAGTTAATCGTTACCTCTGCCACCGAAAGGTCATCATCTTGGTTGATAGTGGCGCACCCACAACTTTATTCATCATCAAGCCGCGATCGCTCAAGAAACCCATTGATATATCCATGTCAATAATTTCCAAATCATGATTGCCAATGGTGGCTCTATGAAATGTATGTATCAAAATGTGTGCTTCCAAATAGGTGACTACAACCTCAAATCTCATATGTTTGCTATTGACATGGAGGTTATGACATTGTGTTGGATGCCGAATGACCGTGAACCTTGGGTCCCATTCTCATGGACTTTCGTAATCCTAACCATGCAATTTGACCAAGGGAGGCTACAAACATAAATTTCAAGGTATCATCAAGGGTTCTCCGGAATCGTCGGGCCTCATCGCATGGAAAATGTCGTGTCATTCGGGTGTCATATTCCAACTCCACGCCATTCAAGCCACGTAGACCCACCCAGGCCCCGAAGACCTCCGCCCTCCTGCCTAAACATCAATAGTCTTCCACTCCTAAGGACTTCCCCTTCCCACTTGTTCATGATCATTCCATTCCCCTTGTCCTGTGAAGCCTTCCCCCAACATACGCCCATATCGCCACCCTTGCCCAAAAGAATGAAATTGAAAATGGTCCCCGAATCTAATTTCGTGAAATATCCATCCTAGTATCGAAGCCTCAATTCTCTCCCATCACATGGTACTAAAGAAAGAAGGTTCTGCTTAATGTGTCCCGACTTCCATGCTCTCAATAAACTCACCATCAAAGACAAATTCCCCATTCCCCTCATAGATGACCTCCGATGAACCGAAAGTGGTGCCAAATTCTTCACCAAACTTGATCTTCGCCGCTATCACCAGATCCGGTATGAAAGAGTCCTGGACATTCTAAGACGCATCTTTGCACTCATGAGGGCCATCACGAAGCTTTGGTCATGCCCTTTGGTTGTGTAACGCCCCACCTTCGTGAGCCTCATGAACCATGTCTTCCATCCTTTCTTCGGCCATTTGTCTTAGTTTTCTTTGATGATATCCTCATATAGCAAGACATGGAAGCATTGCATCACCTTAAGGGGATCAGTTCTCACTTACTTTCTCAAAGACTAAATTTTCCTCAAATGTTCAAATGTGGGATTTTGCATCCGGCGAATACTTGGGTCATTTCCGTTATGATGCATGGACTCAAAAGATTGAAGCTATGCAAGATTGGCTTCCACCTCTAAGACTCTCGTAGCCATGTGGATTTTGACTTCACAGTATTATCATAGTTCATTAAGAACTATGAAAGATTGTTAATTCTCACTGCTCTTCTTAAAATAATTATTTCACTTGGAACCCAACAGTTGCTCAAGCTTTTAAAACCTTTAAGACGCTATGCACTACTCCAGCTCGTCAGTTTCCTTTTCCCGACTTCACAAAGACATTTGTGTTGGAATGCGACGCCGTGGAAAGGTATCATACTGCCCCATGCAGGAGGGTCGGCCTTGGGCCTTTACTAGCAAACAACGGTCTGAAAATAAGTTCCATGGCGAAAAGAAATGTTGGCTAATTCTACGCGCTTAAATTCATATGCCCTTATCTCTTGGGGAAATGATTCCACATTACCATCAAAGCCCCCTCAAATAATTTATGGAACAACGCATTTCCTCTCAGGATTAACAAAAATGGGTCACTAAGCCTTTGGATGATTATGATCATTTCATAAGAAGGTAAAGAAAATGTGTGGCGGATGACCGTCCTGGAAAGATGAAGACGAAGGATCCCTCTTTCTTCTTTCCTTCATTGTACCTGATTACCGCAGTCGCGGCACCGTGAATGGCCGTAAGACCTGCCCAGATCCGATTCAACAACCCGAGAACAAGGCGCAGCTCCCTCTGTGGTACCTCGGCTCGTGGATGAGCTTACAAAGGTCGCTTGTATTTAAGCAGACAATCCAGCTCAAATCTATGGTACCTCTCTCATTTCATGCTACAACTCCATTGGCACCTGTGGTCTTCACCACCAAAACATATGACAGTTAAACGCTCTTTTTCTTGGATGGTATGAAACAGACATCCGTAAGTTTGTGGCTCAATGTGGTATGTCAATGCAACAAGGAGAAATGTTTCAAATTCCGTGCACTCCTCTAACTGCTTCGGATTCCCTCTGCTATTTGGAAGTATATCTCCATGGACTTTATTACAAGCTTACTCCAAATCGGGGAATAAATCAATGATAATGGTGGTGGTGGATCGGCCTTCCAAGCATGCTCATTTTGTGCTCTTCACAAACAATCCAAGCTCAAATCCAAGCTCAAATCCACGGTGGCCCAAATTTTCATGGATCAGGTCTTCAAGCTTCCACAAACTCTATTGTTTCCGATCTAGACCCAACTTTCACAAGCAATTTTTGGCAAGAACTATTTGCTAAGGCACACAATTGCATCTCAACAATACTTCACCTGCATTGATGGTCAAATGGAAGTCATCAATAAGTGTTTGAAACCCATTCCAGGTGTTTTACTTCCTAAAACAACACCGGGCTTCAATGTACACCCCTCATTTAATGGTGGCAATAACACTACATACCCATACAACCACTCGCATGACTCCTTTGAGCAGTTGTATGATTTAAGCCCCGCCGGGCCTTCCCATACTTACCTGCACTGGTTCAAAGGGTCAATTAAACACTTACATTTCGAGAGGACATCCTTCGTACTTTTAAAGAGAACTTGGTCATGGTCGAGAATAGAATGAAGCAAAAGAAGCGTGATCAAGGTCTCTCGGAACGTCACTTTGTAGAAGAGGATCAGGTGTTTCTGTGGCTGCAACCATATAAGTAAATTTCTCTCAAGGCCGAGCATTGTTAGAGGTTAGCACCCAAATTTTATGGCCCTTTACGACTTCTAGCTGCAGGGATAAGTCGATATCGCTTAGCTCGCCTTCAAATACCGGGTTATTATCCGCTTCTTTCATACCAAACAAGAAGGTGATTGGAACCAGTGCCACATTCAAACCAACCTTCCGGAGTCAGAAAGTTAGTCAAGAAGGATCCATTTGGCTACAACTAGAAGCAGCTTTGGACCAAATGGGAGCATCGCCACAGAACCATCAAGGAAGTGCTAGTAAAGTGGAAAGATATGACTCAAGCATATGGCACTTGGGAACCCGCCATTCCCAGCTTTCCACATCTCAAGCCTTGAGGACAAGGTTGTTTTTAAGGGGGCGGACATGTTAAGGTCCTAACCCGCACATAGGTAGATCAATGTATTCGGATGTAATAAAGGTCAATATTAATAAGACCTTTCAATAAAATATAATAAGGCGGGTGTAAGAAGACCTAATAGAAGCTTCCGCTTCTAGAAGGATCTTCCTCTAGATGCTTCTGTTAAGAGACATATTTAGTATAAATAAGGGTCGAGGGTATGAAAAACCCTAGCTTGGAGATTATTGTAACAAAGCACTATTCGACTGGAGGTTGCCCCCTCGAAGAGGCCTGTGAACATTGCTATCTAATTCAAAGTGCTATTTCTATTGCTATTTCGTATATCATTTCTGTGTATTGTGAAGATTATGATGGATATTTTACTGTTATTCTGTCATTTCTAGCATTTCAATTCTGTTCTGCATATTTTATATATCTGGTATCTTGCATCAACTTTAGGTGGGTCAGCAGGCTCTTGGGTGGCATCGGGAAGGGAAGGTTCTTCAACAAGGGGAACTGTCACATCCTCTTCAGGAACATCTTCTGAGATGGCCATAAATAGTTTTTGTTCCTTACACTTTTTCCCCAGAAAATATTTTTCATCACAATTATAGAAAACACCCTTTAGTTCGCATTTAACCATTTTAGCCCTAGTTAGTTTCTGGACCTTGAGGGGAGTAACAGGGGGGTTAGGATTAGCAGGTTGAGGGCAAGGAACAAAGGTTTTTTTTTCATTTTGGGAAAAAACAACTTGTTGGGCCTCTTTAGCACATTGAGTAGCTTCCAACCAAGTGGGAGGGCGGGTCATGAAAACCTGGGATCGTATTTCATCCTTGAGACCACTGATAAAGAATTCATGAAAGAACACATCTGACATGCCCTCTATTCAAAAGGCCAAATTCTCAAAAGCAGTGATGAAGTATTCCATTGTGTCTGACTATTTCAACTTGGTCAAATGACCTAGATAGTGGGTATCAGTATCAAAGTGGGCATAGAGATCAACAGTAAAATGGGTCCAGGCAATATATCCCTGACGTGAATTTTTTCGCCATTGCCACCATTGCCAATTTTCAAGATCTAGATAGAGGAAAACATAGCGAAGTTTTTCCAACTCATCAGTAATACCATGCAGAGAAAAATAATGCTCCATTTTAGTGACCCATCCTGTAGGATCGGAGCCATAAAATTTATTGACCTCTACGTGGGGAAGACGGGGTTCACTATGAAAGCAGTTGGAGTGAAAATGAAGATAATAAGATGAATCAACATCATCGGGTTGTGATGATGAAGAAGGACTCGTAGGGGGTTCAACAATTGATTGAAAAAAGTCTGGAGGGAGGCCAATTGGGTTTTGAGGTTGGCTTCCAAGTTGTCAATGCGGGAATTGGTGGAATCCATCTGAGATGTGAGATGTTCGATGGAGACATGGGCTTGATTGACGAAAGTTTGGAGATATTGGTTGCGAGTGGTGGCCATTTGGAGAGGGGAAGTGTGGGTAAGGAAAAAAAATGGGTGGGTCGGACCAAAAAAAAAAGGACTTAGAAGTGATAGGTACCATGAAAATCAGTGCTTGAAGGGAAATATAATGAGATAGGAGGAAAAGTAGGGAAACTGGGAAGGGTTCAGGTCAACTGAAACAAAAAGGATTAAAAATGAAGGGTATGAATGCGATGATGGAGAAAAGGGGAATCCAATGGAATATACCACAAATAAGTGTGTCGGTGGGACCAATATACTATTTTGTTTTTACTCCTGCGAAGTTATACTCCGACTTGAAGAATACTGCAGTGACGAAATTCCCAAATTCTTAACAGGAAGAAATGTGTAGTAATTTCACAGCTAGAATGAAGAAGACACCGTAGAATGGTAATATATCTTATTGGTTCTATTTTTGTTTCCTTCCCAAGGGTTAGGGTATTCAAGGGTTCTACAGACAAAGGTTTTCCCTATGCTATAGCTCTCTGATATACGTGTGGGGTCCAACAGTAGTACTCGACCCAATATCTCAGGGCACCAACTAAGGAGGCTAGACCATACCCTTAGCCATACTACCTAACTACCCAGGTACTAGAGAGTATCTTCCCAAGTGTTTTTCTCGTTCGAACTATAGTATTCAAGTGACCAATCGGTTGATCTATTGAGGGCTCTAGGAGATCTAGGCTGATCCGTATACAGGTGTTGTCTGATGTGCCACCACTCGAAGGGGTACCAAAAGGGGTTACAAGGGTGGCCAACAAATGTGCGCTTAAGTACAACTTGTATTTCCTGCATGTATGAATCCTCGACCGCGGGTTTATGCACGTAACGACAAATCTTTGTAGCTTAAAGATGCTGGAATACAGCTCTACCCTAAAAAAAAATTTAACCCACAATTTTGTATCAAGGAAGGTGATTTGATACCAATTTTAATGTTCCATATATAAAAAGTATGCAGAACATAAATAAATAGATAGGAATGGCAGATGAACAAAAATATAACCAAAACAACACCACAATAATACCAAAATGATACTAGAATAACACCAGAAAGAGCACTTTGATTACTGAGAGCAATGTTCACTTGCCTCTTCGAGGGGGGAACCTCCAGCAGAGCATAGCTCTATTACAATAATAACCAAGAGAAAAAATACCATACCCTCGACTCCTATTTATACTAAATATGTCTATCAAAAGAACAATCTAGAAGAAGATCCTTCTAGAAGTGGAAGCTTCTATTAGGTCTTCTTAAATTGGACTTATTCTTCCTTATTGCTAGGCCTTATTAATATTGACCTTTATTACATGGAAATATATTATTCTACCTACGTGAGGGGTTAGGTCCATAACATGTATCATGGCCAATACTTTCAAGGTTGTTTCCTCTCAGTCAACGGTTTGGTGCTTTTATCAGATTAAAACACAATTACATGCCTCATAACATAAATATATGAAGTTTTTGCATAATTACAGTCTTGGGGGAAAATGTGGTCTTATATTCCTCTCCCTATTAATGAAACACCATCCTTGATGTTTAAACCACCATGTATATACAATTATATATTAAACAAAAATGGGCATGTCATTTTCATGGAATCTTCCACCTCCCATGTAGCTTCATCTACTCCAAAGTGCTTTCATTGCACCTTAACCTGTACAATGGCTTAGTTCCAGAGATTTTTTTCTTTCCTGTCTAGGATGCATTGAGGTTCTAGCTGGAATTGTCCCTCTAATTCTACCTATATTACATCCCAATCAATAACATTATTAGAATCATTTACATATTTATTTAAAAAAGACACATGGAATACATTATGTGATTTAATAGTAAGTGGTAAAGCAAGTCTGTATGGTACTGGTCCTATTCTCTCTATGATTTCAAATGGTCCACAATATTGGGGAACCAACTTATCACACATCCCCATTTTCAAGGAGCTTCTCTTAGGTTTCACCTAGAGATACATGTGGTCTCGTACTTTGAATTCTATGGGGGTTCTCTTACTATCAACATAGATCTTTTGTCTATCCTGTGAAATATTCAGGTTATGCCTTATCTTAGCTATTGCTTGTTCCATTTCTTTCAGCAATTCAGGTCCAAGTATAATTTTTTCCACTCGACTGTCCCAACTAATTGTAACTCTACACTTTTCATCATACAAAGCCTCGTTCAACATCATATTCAATGATTCTTGATAACCATTGTTGTATGCAAACTCTACCAAGGGTAGGTATTCTTCCCATTGCTTGGGATGATGCATGACATGCATTCGTAACATATCTTCTAGCATTTTTTTCACCCTTTTAGTCTAACCATAAGTTTGAGGATAATAGGTCATGCTAAATTCCAATTGCGTTTCTAAACTTGAAAATAAGCTTTTCCATAAATTTGAGGTGAACTTAGCATCTTTGTCTGAGATGATGGCTTTAGTAAAACCGTGAAATGTGAATATTTCTTTCATAAAGACATTGTCAATGTCTATGGATTTAAAATTAGATTTTGTGGGAATAAAATGAGCTGTCTTGCTCAACTTATCCACTACAACCATGATTGCATCATATTGTTTAATTGTCTTTGGTAATCATGTTATAAAATCCATGGAAATCACTTCCCATTTCCATTTTGTTATCTGTATAGGTTGCAATAGTCCAACAGGGTGTCAATTCTCAACTTTTACCTGTTGGCACTCCAAACACTTCACAGTGTAATGAGCAATGTATTGCTTCATTCTAGGCAAATGATATAGTTGTCTAACTATTGTCACCATTTTATGGTAACAAAGGTGACCTACATATGGTATTTTATGGAACTTGTCCATAATAAATCACCTCAAATCCTCTAAATTAGGAACATACAATCTGTTGTTGTACAAGAACAAATTATCATCCCTTAGTTGATATCCTTCATACCTCTTTTCCCTAGGTTCTTGTTGCAACTTTTCGTTCACTTAATTGAAGAAATTGTATTTTGGCAATAGGTTATTAATATTATGTTGAATGTTAGACTCTCTAATCCAGGGGGATATTGGTTTCCACCCACCTATTCCAACCAGATCATATTGACAATTTTTCAGTTTGGTTGTTTTTCCTAGTTTTTGGGTCCAGAACTTTCGAGGTCGTTTTGAGGCCCTAAAAAACGTTTTTAGGGATCACTACAGTTAGGATATAAACTGAGTTATATTCTTATCGTGTAATGTGTAGTCCTTGGATATACCTTTCCAACAGGCTATCGTGCACCTAAAACGGAGATCGTATGCAAAAGTTATGAACCCGGGAAGTTGATTTACCAACTTACCCCAACGAGGCCCACATGACTCTTGGCACCTCATCTCCTAGGGTTAGGTTTTTGGATGTCTATGGTTTTGGAATTCATTTTTATTGTAAAAAGGATTTGAGAGCCTCATTGTACTCATATTCTTGTGAATGAGCACAATCGTCACATCTCTTCTCAGAGATAAGCCGCCACCATTCTAGCAAAGCTTGTTTCAATCTACATTTTACAGTTTCAACATATTTCTTTATTAATAGATGCCAAGTTTTACTGTATCTCTATTATGGTTCATTGAATATTTGTGTTAATAATATAGATATATATTCATTTCATTCTTATCATAAAATATAGATAAATGGTATAAGAGTAGTGTGCTCCTTGGCATTCTTAATGCATGTCCCCGACGAGGTCAAGGTATAAAGAGTTGAGTACCGAGCTTGTTTCTCTTGAGTACAAAGCCTCTCATATGCCCAAGAATCCTTCCATGGTGGGAGAAAAGAAAGACGATGGGGTAGGATATCCTTTCAAACCGTTAAAGGAGGAAGCCCTTGCACAACAGAGGAACGAGATGATGTATAGTTTTGCATAAATCCTTCAACGACTACCAATAGGTGACTGATCTTTCTTGATCGGAGGTGCTGCCCCCTTCAAGGTACATATCAACTTTGATATTCCTATATTTGAAGGTCATATAGACACAAATTCTATAGACAAATGGTTGAATCTACTAGAAGGTTATTTTTCTATCCATAACTTTTCGAATAGAGAAAAGATTACGTTTTTGCTCCTCAATTCCATCCCCCATGTCAAATATTGGTGGGAGACTTTCTGTGAGAAAAAGGAAACAAAGGAACCCTCATTATTTACAGTCGTACTCACCTGGGAGTCCTTCAGGGATTCTATTAAGGAAAAATACTACCCTGTCATAATTTATGACGACCTATATACAAAATGGACCACATTGCGGCAGGAAAGGGACCAAGCAGTGCCAAGGTTCACAAATAACTTCCATAACTTGCGCACCAAGATGGGTATCAAATATTCTGAGTGACATCTGGTGATAAGGTACCATGGTGGTCTACATAGATACATCCAGGAAGAAATGTATTTTTTGGACATTTTGTCCTTGGGCATGACCTATCGATATGTCGTTAAAATCAAGTAGAAGCTTAAATAAAAACCATGACATTTTAGGTTTGGGAACCCATCAAAGAAGAAGCATGGAAAGGGTATCCCCAACCCATAGAAAAAAGGGCAGAGAACATATGGATAGCCTCAGGAAAACCATTCTAAGCCATAAACAAATAAGGACAATGGAAAGAAGAAGAAAGATACCAGGAAGTGGTGCGACTTCCATAAGATCCCCTGGAATAACATTGTTGATTGTTGCTCAAAGAATCCATTGGTGGCTGAGATGAAAGCCACCAAATCAGATGTGTGTTGGTCACTATAATTGCTTAATTAATTTCAAACAACCAAGTGAAACATAAATTATCAACCCAGGGAAGTCTTTTGTTTCAAAGATAGATGCGCACTATATATGCTCAATTCCAAAAGCACTTAGTGTTGTAGTAAAGAAATCATTCTATCTAAACTTCTTTGAAATGGTGACTCTGAATTGTATCCGCAGGGAAAGCAATCTCCCTATTGCAGTCTTTATAGTTCAAATTAAGAATCTGGATTACATTTAAAAATAACATTGCAATGGGTAAGAGAAACTATCTTATGTCAGGAGGAAACGGGACCATACTCTCAAAGGGGCTTCGTGCTAACACTCTTTCCTTGAAGAAATTCAACGAGAAAACAATAAGCTCTATCTAGCAGAAAACAAAGCACTTAGCTCCTTTATGTCTAAGCAGACCTTGGGCCTTACTTACATTTAGCACACTTGTGAAGTGAATCTGGATAACAAGGCGGTCTGATTCTTTCTTTCTAGGGGATCTAACCCAGTTTCTGAATAACACAGGAAAAGCATATAGTGAGTAGGATGTTTGGTTCTTTCCTTTACGGCGGGAACCATAATCCAATCCACAGCTAACACACTTACTTGAGAGGGTAAAGGAAATCTCCCTGACAAGGTATTTACTTGGAGTCCCTTCTGGTGGCGGGGACTCTTAACCTAATCTGGCTAGCACACTTGCGAGGATAAAGGGTTCTCTGAGAAGACAATTTGTTGCAGTCCCTTCCTGGCTGGGGAGGGACTTTTAACCAAATCTACGGCTAACACAGCTTCTGAGGAAAAGAGATCTCGAAGTCAAGATGGTTAGATTCCTTCTATGCGGCAGGAACCTTTTATCAGACCCTTGTCTAACATGGCCCGAAATAAGAATAGAATTCTCTGGAGAGTGCGATATTTTGATCCCTTTCTGTCTGTGTAGGGATCTTTAATCAAACCTCTGCTTAACATAGAATCACCACACAAGATTGTGATAAAAGATTACAAGTTCTATTCAGCCAACTAAGGCGAGTATTGAGTGTTTCAACAGCATAAAACCCATCAAGCGATGTTTCAGCAAATGACAGTCATACAAAATATAAACAGAAACTAAGTAATCAAACTTCTAACTAAGGGTTGAATCGTGTGAAGAAGGTGGGACCTCCCTTCTCACAAGATTCCCCTAGGCAGAGAAAACTTAGAAGGCGAATTATCAAAGTGGTCTTCTATTCATCTGTTGAAATGTCTCATTACAAATTGGAAGATCGACGTCAAAACTTCGAGTTGTTGGTACATAAAAGTTGGATTCTCGAGATGGTGATTTCTCTTAAATTTAAAGAAATCCCATCGATACAATCGATACAAAGCAGATCTGGATTCTACACTAAATCGGATCTTCTTTCTAAATCGATAATAGAGGGTGTCCTATTCTTATGCAGCCAAATGCTAATACAGAATTTGGTGAAACATTAACATTACGGTACGGTGTGCTTGACTTCTCGCAATTGTGATGTTGTTTGACATCGCGATTCGGTATTGACCCGATGAATCATGCTAACAATCGGCCTTGACTTCCTAGCTGTCGGGGCTTGTGTTTCGTATCGATGTGATCCAGCGTGTCTCGGTATACGCATTTACGGTAATTGTATTTCCAGATGTTGAAACATCTGCATCCTCGAACCATGTAAACGCCGTGTTTTGGCATATGCATCCTCGGATAAATGTAGCGACTCCGTTTGACGTAATGCGTTCTCAGTTGATAATGGCGGCTTAGTGTTGACATCCGGTTCAACAAGCGCTGGATGGATTACGTGTTTGATATCGACCTTGAATACTATTATGCAAAATATGGACACTTATGCACTTCTAATCAAAGGTTAGGTCAAAAAGTAATGTAAAAGTATTATGCAAAACAAATTAAACATATAGTGATGAAAGGGCGTTGTATACCTTGGGTGTCGGATGAAGTGATAATATGAGTCTAAATCTGGTGATGAAGAGGGTATAATAATGGCAAAAGTATGAGCAAAGGTACAATATGTGATTTAACATCCCCGATGCGGGTGTTGCATGTCCTGGGGCAACTCACTTTCACGAATCGAGTCTGGATACGATACGATAGGTGTAAATTACTCAGCGATAGCGTAGAAGGTGTTGTTAATGCATCCAGCGTTACGAACCCTTGCACTTCACGCATTTGTTGCCAAATGTGACATTTCTACCTTTGTAGGCGGTTGTAATTGATTTGATGTTACAGTAGGCAACTGAAGAGGAAAATGGAAGTGGTACCCAATCAATTTTGTACAATGTCTCCTTCTGCTTGGATGTAGCGGAGTGCCACGGAAATTAGCGTTTCTAAGTTGGCGGAGCCAAAGGATTACTCATTGTTGCCTTCTTTCATGGAGTCTTTGTCGAGCGGGTTATTAGCACGTAGAAGGATGCAATATTGCACTAATGATGCATTCACAATCTTGAATCAGCGCGGTGCGAAGCTATTAAGAACATGTTCAGTCATGCCTTTTCTTTAAGAATGCATGATATTATGCGATGAATATGGCTGCCCTTTGTGAGGTTAGAATTACGATCCAAAGGAAGGTGGTGTCTTAGATTGTTATTGGCAAGCGAAAAGTTACCAAGGATTTGATTCTGAGGAGGAAGAAGTAAATGCTTTCGAGTTGAACATCCAGACAAGAGGATTTATGTTTGGTGAGCTATTTTACGGAATAGCTTCTCATTATGGAAATATGCCTCCTGGAGGAGTCTTGATCTGGTAGAGGAAGCTAAAAGTTTGAATAAAATCTATTGATGAAATGATTTCATGGGGCTTTCCTTCTATTATGGACTGAATCCGAAAGCACATGAGTCTTTCCTTGAGGAATAAAGAATAGTTACGGGATGTGTTTCCTTGTGGCCATTAGTTTACGCATCATATCAAGATCTTGATAATTCTATCTTTTAATTCCCTGTTATTTTTCTTGACTTCTCGAATTTACTGACGTGTCAGGTCCAAAGCTACCCAATTTGAGAAAGTGTGATTCCTCGAGGTTTGCCTGTGTACTTACCAATTTAAGACTTGTATTTTTAGCGCCTCCTTCCTCCGCACGTATTTACGGCATGTTCGTCCCATAGGTGAGTAGTCTGAGTTTCAGCATTTGAATTGGTGGGACTAGGCAGGGTTTGTGTGGATTGTTCCTTGGAAGTGGAGGGGTTGGCTTGAGTGGGGGGGGTGACTTCCTCCATGGGTTTTGTTTGCACAACCTTGTTGACCACGGTGGGAGCTTCCTTCTTGATCCCGAAGCACAACTTTGGTTCTTGTTTTGCAGCAGGTTTAGTTTTGAGATTGATGGATTCTGCTGGCACTTGTGTTACAGCCGGTTTGACTTCAAGGAGAAGGATTGGGGGCTGCTCCTGGTACCGAGACTTGAGCTATCTTATACCCTAACTGATAGTAAATATTTGCATTGGCACATGTATTCTTTGCGTATGCTTTCTGTAGTTTGTTTTTTCCAGGGTTGTTGTTCGTTCCGAGGCGTACCGACTTAATTCTTTCATATGCCTCCCTTGCCACAGTCAATTCTTGCTGATATGCTTCAATTGAGACTTTAAAAACTTCGTTTTCTTGCAAGACATCGGACATTGTTGATTTGGATTTAGAATAAGCGGTTCTTGTGTTAAGTCATCATCTCTGGGGCGGTTCTTATTGGAGCGGCTCACGAGAATAACTCTTGATACTGTGTTCGGCCTCACGATGTAAGGGGAGAGTAGTGTCCTTGGCACCTTATTACGTTCTGTATGTCAATATCCAATGATGGATGGTTCTTGTGTTTCGACCACTGAATGGGTGTTTGGTTTTTCAATCATGTTACTTGATGAAGGTGGTATTGCGACATCTCGTGATTCCTCAATTTCGCTTATCGGTGTTGGTTCTTGTGTTGACCAGCGATTCTTGATGGATACGCTTGGTGAGGGTGGTGTTACAGCATCCGGGTCTCGACTTCCTTTCTTTCAACTGTGACACCGATGATTTGTTCTTGTGTTTGACGCTGGGTATGTAAATTTGTTTGTGTTTATTCTTCAAAGAGCTCGAGAGATGTCACAGGTTTCCAATTCTGCAGGTATTATTATTTCAATGTGGTAATTTGGTTCTTTGTTCCGGTAGGTAGGCACATTTCAATGTTTGACCATTGGTAAGTTCTTGTCATTTCAACGCGAGAGTGGAGTGGCAGTTCTTGTGTTTGGCTACCACATTGTGAGATAGATGGCATTATATAGTTTTTCTAAGTCCCCGGTTCTTGTGTTGCAGCCATGGTGCGAATAGGCAAAGGTCACAGTGTTGGGGGAGATTAATGGTTCTGGGTTTTCGGTCGAATTGATGGAGGGTCTAGGGTAGTGGTCATCGGGGTAGCCGCGTGAAGACTTCGTTCACTTTTATTGCAGAAGGGTGGAAATGGGGCGATCTGTTGTCGTTTTTCGTGGAGGTTTCTCCTCAATGGTAGGGCAGGGAATGTTTTCTGGTTCGAAATCCTCAATTAGGATATGAAAGGCGGAAGTGGAAGACTCTGAATTAGGTATCACGAGGATTAGGCATGGTAGAGAGGGCCGATTAGTCATTATTGGCCCGGCTATGGGGTATCTGAGGAGAATCAGTAGGGTTTGCGCTCTAACGTTACGTAGAATTCGGGGTTTCGGCTAGTGCAGGGTTTATAGGTGGATGATTACGTTTCAAAACCCCTCTTGATGAGTAGTTGGACGATTAGGTGGTGGGTGAAGTGATTGGTTTGGATCCTTTTCCCTTTGACAATAGTGTGCCATGTTCTTTAGACAGCCCGGCAAAAAGAATGGAATGTAGATCTCGATGTCTTAGATGAGAAGCGAGAGGAAATCATGTTGATAAACTACAAGATAGCGCCCTGTGGTCGGGTAATGCTTGATAAATCGGGCGACCTCAGGCCACGGGGGTGGTAGTGGTAGGTTAGACCTCTTCCTTTTAGTATGATTTCTTCTCCATCCGGAAGAAATGCAACATCGCCAATGATGTGCTTCGGAGTACGAGCGTAGAGTGCCTACCATGGGAGGCACGAGGCTACCCGACTATGTCTTTGCTCATCCGCGGAGATTCGGACACTTGCGACGACCGAATAATCCTCTTGGATATTTCTAGCAAACTGTAGTACGTGTGGTTCATTGTATCCTTGGAGCCTTCACGAAATAATGGAGCCAACACACTTTATCAAAAGATTTCATATCTTGCCGAATAATGTTAGAACAATCTTTGTGGTGGCGGAGTTCTTCTGCGGTTGTGAGTCCTCCCATAGTTCTTGGTTTGATAAAGATCTGACTTCAAGAGTTAGGTGTATCCGGCTTAGCGTATGATAAGTTTTTGAGGGTTTAAGCGGGAGTGTAATGGTTAAATCGCATAAAGGTAAGTAAGAAAATAGAAATGGTGGCGATGAAATCGGAGGGTATATGATGATATTATTGATTTGGCGATATCTTTGCCCTTCCCGGAAAGTGTGATTAATAATGATGGATCTTAAATGATTGATAGCTCAGAATCTTTTCTCATTAACTCTGATCCTAATTGGATTACATGCTACATACCTTTGCCTTACCATTTGGTTTGTTCGGCTAACTAGATTTGATGCTTGTTTGTGGTGATGTTGTTTCGGTGGCGGCTTGATGATATCACGGCCTGCTGTTCGATTCTCGTTTGGGAAGCGTGAGCTGGCGGCGGATGATAATTGGGCAATGGTGTTTAAACCTGCTGAAGAGATATGAACAATTGCTTATAGACGAAGAACTGGCGATGCTTTGGTGTTTGATATGGAAGAAAATGAAAAAGTGCTGAACGGTTGTGTTTCGGCATCGTGAATGAATGATGAAGGGTTCTTGGACGGAATTGTTTCGACAACGGAAGTCCAGAAACAATTCTTTGAATGAGATTGTTTAGATGTCGATGATGGAGAATTGAGAATGAAGGGTTCGGCGATAGAGGTGTTTCAATGTGAGAAGAAGCGAAACAATTCTTTGGACGAGGAATTGTTTATTAGTAAAAATAATGGAAAAATAGAAGATGGAAGGAATGAAGAATGCTGAAACACCATTGTTCATCAACCTTTCACCATTTTTCTTCATTTTTGAAACACCACTGTTCAGCATTGGAAGGGAAGAATGGAAGGTTCTTGTGTTTCAGCAATGGGAAGGGAGAATGGAAGGTTGTTGTGTTTTAAATAATGGGAAAAAGGGGAACTAAACAAGTCTTTGAATGAGTTGTTTCGGAAATAAGAATGATGGGGAATGGTGAAATTTTGGAGTATTAGGAGGAATTGGGAAAGAAAATGCTGATCAATAGTGTTTCAGCATTGGGAAAGTCACGGTGTTTCTGTTGTTGTTTCAGCATCGTGAAAAACCAGTAGTGTTTCACCGTGGTGTTGCAGCATTGTGAAATCTTGTTTTCTTTGAAGAATCGGTCTCTCACGTATTACGATCCTGCAATGATATTTCTCGACAGGGAGTTATTAGTATATAAAATCTAATCTAACCTAATAATCTATCTTGAGAAAATCTAAAAGAATTGAAGGTAATGGGGGTAGAAACCCCTTAATGAAAAAAGAAAATGGCGTCTGCCATGCATGTAGCCAAATCTTCTTTGGAAATGAGGTTTACAGTACAGCCGAAGAGCGATGACCATTTACAAATGTGAGGAGTTCTGGATTCATCAATTGTAGAACCTTCTTGTTCCATTAGGAAAAACTGCATGTCTACTTATTGAGTCCTATAACCATCTTGTCTTGCTTGATTTCCTTGGAATTCTTGAACTGGAGATACTCGTCTGATGGGCTAATCACCTTTACGGAGCGCTTGGTCTTGATATTTTTGTCGTGCCATTTTGATCTTTATTGTTGAATTGGTGGTTTGCTGAGATGGCATCTAGTCTTTTCTCTTCTAGTTCATTAAAGTGCGCAGCACGAGCATTTGTGCATGATTAGATCAAAGGTTGTGATTAAAAGCGATCCTTAGGGTTTTATTTTAAATTCCGCAGGGAAGGACAACACTTTTTCGTAGAAGCAATTCATAGGGAGAAAATACGTAGTATTTCTCGAATGGTCTGTAGGCCCATAATGCTTCAAAGGAGCCTTTGGATAATCCTTTCTACTTTCCTTTCTTGTTTTTGTGAGAATGGCTTCTATAACTTTATTTGAACTTACCACCCTCAAGCTAATGGAAAGGTGGTAAGGTGTAGTCATTCTGTTGAGAATATGATATTTCTGAAGGGTGGCTTTGAACCCATGAGAGAAAGGAGGTCCTCCATACGTAACTAACTCTTGGGCATTCAAATGCAGTGAAGATGTCTGTAAATGAGAGTTTTATAACTGCTTCTTCGGTTGTTTTGTGGAGTGCCTTGGCCTCCACCATTTGGTCATATAGTCTGTCTGAGACCAATATGTATACTTTTTGATTGGATGGAGGTTGATGGGTCCTATGAAATCTAAAGGCCATCACCAATCCAAATGGTTCAAGTACTATACGGGGGTTTAATGGCATTTCATCTCTATGATTAGTTTGACCTACTCTTTGGCATCTATCAGGCCTTGACATATTTTTTTCAATCTTTGAAGATTGAAGCCAATAGTACCCCATCCTTAGAATTTTGTATGCTGTTCTTTTTTGTCTGCAAAATGCCCACTCCAGAGGGGCCATCATGGCAAGCTTTCAATATATCATACACCTCATCTTCGAACACACCTTCAGATTTCTAGATCAGCTCACAATAAAGGTACCCACCTATCGAAAAACTATCTGAGCACTTTGATGAACAATGCTTTTCTTCTCTCGGTGGGATAGGTGTGATGTGCTCTGCAACTAATAGTTAGCAATATCGCATACCAAGGTGAGTGAGCAAAACTGCAAATAAATATTCATCGGGGAAGAATCATCCACTGGGTTATCATCATTGTAGTCAATCGAGAAAATCGGCAACTACATTTTCTTTCACGGCCTATCTACAATTGTGATATCCAATTCTTGTAATAATAGTATCATCCCGGAGGTGACTCTAGCATTTGTAATAGGTTTATTCAAACAAGTGCCGATAAATTTGAGTGATCGGTATGGACAAAAAGTAGAATAGCCCGATTAATGTAATGTCTAAATTTGTTAATTGCATAAATAAGCTGCTAGAAATTCCTTCTGTGGTGTATAATTGAGTTGTGGGGACATATTCTTGGTAAATATATATGGGGAGATGATCTTCTTCACAATCCTCACTTGACTCCTATAGCGATTATCACGGAAGCATCGGAGGAAGTATGTGAAGAAGTGTCAATTAAGTCCTCAGGATAGAGAGCATGAGCACCTTATGTTTTAATTAATCACGAATGCTTCTTCATTGATTAATCCAATTAAATTCAGCATTTTTTTCATCAGTAAGCCAAACAGGGGGGGAGGCTATTTGGAAAAGTTCTTGATAAATCTTTTGTGGTATCCGGCCCATGTCCTAAAAAACTTCTTACCTCTGTTTGGTTTTAGGAGTAGGAAGATTCTTAATGAAGCTTGTATTTTTGGATGGGTCTACCTGAATAACCTTGAGATGATGAGATGGAAGTGTCCAAGCACTATTCCTTGAGTCATCATCATGTGGCATTTTTCGTGCTTGGGGAAAGTTGTGCTTGTATACGTCTTTTAAGGTACCTTCTCAAGGTTATCTAATTCTTCACGAAAGAAACACCATAAGGGTAAAGTCATCCATAAATATTTCCATGGAGTCATTAGGCATATCAGAGAAAATTCCTAAAGCGCCCTTTGAAAGGTTAATGGTGCATTACATAGTCCAAATGGAAGAACTACGTAGCAAAGGTACCCCAAGGGCTGGTGAAGGTGGTTTGTCTTGATCTTGAGGTGCAGATTTTAATTTGGTTGTACCCGAACCATCTAAGAATGAAAAAAGAATTTCTTACGTGGGACTATCTAAAACTTGATCAATGAATGTGGAAGGTAGTGGAAAGTGGTTTTTTTGAGTGGCTTTGTTTAAGCTCTGTAATCTACACACACTCTCCATTTTCGTTCTTTTTTGGGAACTATTACCAATGGAGACACCCATTCAACGTCTGATATAGGATAAATAAACCACATTAAGTAATTTTTGAAGCTCTTCTCCTTGAGTTCTCTTAAGTTTGGGTTCATTCTTGGGGTTGTGATTAGTCGAATATTCTTTAATATATATTCTGTGATTACATAGGTCAGGGGAGATTCCATTCATGTCTGTGTTCGACATCGTTAGATGAGGTTTATATTTAATGTTTTTTCGGTTAAATTTCAATTGTGGTATTCTTTGGAAAAAAGATGTTTTTAAGTTTGAGGTGAGCTTGTTGAATCAAGATTTTCTAGGTTATCGGACTCCATTTTCTGATTAATTGATTGTAATTTATGGTGTAGCGAAGATGGCTCACAAACCGAAATTATTTATAATTTCATCCTAAATTGGAGTCTTCGGACTTAGAAGCAATAGATAGTCAAAAGTGGTTGAGTAAGTTGATCCTCAAAGTCAACCCAGCGAGGTTATCATTATTAGGCGGGGGTGTGGCATGAGGATAGAGGGTCCGGTACTTTTGTTTCATAACCATTGAAATTGTCGTGACCACGATCGGCCGGTGATAAAGAAAGCATCGGTGTGGCTAACTCCATGATACGCCGAGTAGAGGGTGGCCCCGGCTTTGTTTTAAGGCATAACCTTTGTGAAATGTTGCAGGTAATTCCAGATTACGAAATGCTGGGATCTTCAATGACACATACGGTTTAATTGTGGATCGATCGACCAACTCTAAGATAGTAGGGGGTTTCTACGACTTTGTCTTGTAATTTGTAGCAATTGTAGGGTTTCTAAAAGTCATGATATTTATATGCATTTTGCACCAAGGTCTACCGGACCACGAGGGATTATTGTTTTGCCAACATGCGATTCTGATAGGGTGGCGAGGATCGCCATATTTACTGGGGGAGTCTTACATCATTAATGGAACAAATCTCCCATAGCGTGGTATGGGGGATCCTTGTTTTTCCTAGGGCTTTTGATACATATATCTCTCATTGTCCGGGCATATATAGTGCATTGGCCCGGTGCTTGTAAAGGGAATTTTTGACATATAAGTGCGTAGTTCCCCTAAGAGATTAAAATTTTGTGATTGGTGTTTTGGTCCAAGGTTAAGCATTTCGGGAAATGGTGCTATTTCGGCCCGACATTGTTGTTGGAGGATGATTGTACCTTTTAAGATTGCATCATGCTTCTGCGTTTCCTCTTTGTCGGGAGAATTAGCGTCAGCTATAGTAGAAGCTCCGCAATCTCCCGGATGAAGATGTATATCATTGCATTGTCGCGAGGGGAGGAGAGGGAAAGTGTGGGCTGATTATAAACATCAATGCAGACTGACTTTATTATTTGGGTTGGGGTTAGGTTGTGCAATTGGCTGGGGTCTTAACTTGGTTAATTGGAGAATTACCTGCCGGCAGGGAGAGTGGTTGTGGGAGTTGGTGTGATTTTGAAAGGGGCTTGTCCTCAATTTTGATTCCTTGATTTTTGATAAGGTACATTTGTTGTTGTGGAGGCCAAGGGATCCATTTGGAGGGATCAACAAAGGGGGGTTTATTTTGTTCGCGAGGGGTGGGTGCGTTTGTTGCATGGATGGATAGTTCATTTTATTAGTATATTGCATCTGATTGAAGGGGGTAACTCATTTGTTTATAAGTAGAATAATTATTCCAGCGATTAAATGGCATGTTGGAGTTCATAACTTGTCCTCGTGGTTGCCATTGTCTCCTTTGAGATCATCATATAGGCATTGAAGCTTCTAGCCGTCGGATTGGTTGCAATCTTTAATACTGGTAAAGATGGGCCGATTAAGGTATCATGGTCTTTGTCACGAGATAGATGGATGTTTGTCCAATGGACATTCTCTTTTGGGTGCTTATCTGCATTGAGGACAAAAGATAGACCAAAGTGACTACTAAAATACCTTGCTTTTTCTTGGTCTGCAGGGTATGCATCTGTGAGGAAAAAGAGCTCGGCATTTCAGTCTTGAAGTCTTCAAGTAAATTTCCTATCTCAACAAGAGCTGAGATAGGAAATTTGCTCCTCCATTGGCTGATTTTGTATTCTAGAGAATGTAATTCAATCACGCTATTTGATCTGTTTCTTGAAGCTCCTCATGAACATCTTTTGCACAAGTTGACAATTACATCATATGGTTCCTTGGATATATCCCTTTTCCAAGCATGTTCGGCATATCCAAAGAGTCATCCCTTACTCAGCTTTAATAAGAATAGTTTTGTGGTTGTCCTTACTTACATTGGGATGGTTGGATCTTTGTAGATTGTATTGAGCCTCTCTACAAAGTCTTCTAGATTCTCATCTTCTTCTGCATCATTTAAATAACTCCTCCTTCTTTACTCTTGTTCTGCAGTAGTCCTAATATTTGTTCAGAAATTTCTGCTTCATTTGGTCCCATGATGTGATTACATGTTCTCGAGCATAAACCACCTTAATGCATTTCCTTTTAATGTTGATGGAAATAGCTTTGGATTTTACGAGCATTAGAGAAGTCTAATAATCATAGCTTCTGATATATCAAGCTTCGAGCAGAAATTCATGAGGATCCTCGATGATAGCCATGGAAATTTGGCAATGCTGAAGGAGTGGGAGTGGGATATTTTTCATGGGGCTGTTCCTAAAGGGAAATCTCACCAATGGAAATCCTAATGTAGAAAAATAATTATCATCTTTTTACCTCTCCTTCGGGATCTACATGCTCTTGATGCAATGGATTCATTAAACTCATCCATATTTTCTTGATACGCTCCCTGTTGCACTTACTCATCCTCAATATCTCATGGGCACTGGACTGTCTCGGACTCCAAACTTCTTTCCTGTTCCAAAAAATGCTCGAAAATGGTGGAATTCTTTTGAAAGGATTTGGTCGTTTAGTAGATTCAGACTTTGATGTAATGTCATCAATGAAGGTCTTCCTTCCTCCTTTTCCTTTTCCTTTGCCACCGTAAGGTTAGTGTCTTTGGGGTTTTGGGGTCTTTCATGCATTCTTTTAACTAAAGAAGAAAATCACAAATGCTTAAAGAAATCTATAGCTATTTTCCCGACAGCGGCCAAATGTTGGTCACTATAGTGCTTAATTAATTTCAAACAACCAAGTGAAACATAAATTATCAACCGAGGGAAGTCTTTTTGTTTCAAAGATATTTGCGCTATATATGCTCAATTCCAAAACACTTAGTGTTGTAATAAAGAAATCATTCTATCTAAACTTCTTTGAAATGAAGTAGGCTCTGATTTGTATCACAGGAAAGAGATCTCCTATTGCAATTCTTTATAGTTCAAATTAAGAATCACAGTTAATTTAAAATAACATTGCAATGGGTAAGAGCAACTATCTTTGTCGGAGAACAAGACCACTCTCAAACATAGATTAAATTACTAACACTCTTTCATGAAAGCAATGTCACAGAAAACAATAAAAGCTCTATCTAACAGAGAGAACAAAGCACTTAGTTCCTTTTCTGTCTAAGCGAACCTTGGAGTATATACATTTTAGCACACTTGTGAGAGTAAGTCACGGAGAACAAGGCGGTCGATTCCTTTCTTTCTTAGCAGGGATTTCTAACCCAGTTCTGATTAACATGGGAAAAGTAGACAGCGAGTAGGATGTTTTGGTTCTTTCCTTTAGAGCAAGAACCCTTAATCATCCACGGCTAACACACTTGCGGTAAAGAAATCTCACCGAGAGACAAGGTGTTGCAGTCCCTTCGGCTGGCAGGGGACTCTTAACCCTAATCTCTGGCTAGCACATAGGGGATAAAAGGGTTCTGAGAATACAAAGGTGTTGCAGTCCCTTCTGGTGAGGACTTTAACCAAATCTCGGCTAACACAACTGCAGGGGAAAAATATCTACTGTGGTCAAGATGGCTAAATTCCTTCACAATGCGGCGGGGAACAGCACCATCGGTTACTTGTCTAACATGGTGAAATAGAATGAATTCTCTGAGAGAGTGCGATATTTCAATCCCTTCAAATGCGATGGGGAATCTTTAATCAAAACCTCTGCTAACATAGAATCACCACACAAAATTGTTGATAAGAATTACCAAGTTCTATTCAATAACTAAGGCGAGTCAGTGAGTGTTTGACAGCATGAGCCTCAGCAGTGTTTCTGCAAATAGCAGTCAAACAAAATATAAGCGAGAAATTAGAAGCCATCACTTCTAACTGAAGGGGTGTAGATCTTGTGAAGAAGGTGGGCCCTCCTTCTCACAATATTCACGGAATGGAGAAACTTATAGACGAATTATCAAAGTAGTCTCCTATTCATCTGTTGAAATGTCTCATTACAAATTGGAAAGATCGAGGCAAATGGCTTCTCACGAAGTTGTTAGTATAAAGTTGGATTCTCGAGATGGTGATTCTCTTCAATTTAAGAAATCCATGTTCTAATCGATACAAAGGCAGATCTGGATCCTACACTAAATCGGATCTTCTTTCTAAATCAGCATAGGGTGTCTGATTAATATACCTTAGAATGCTATCTGAGAACGAATGAAGCATTCTTTGATGCAATTTTGGTGTATGACTTCTCTGGCGATGCTGTTTTCAACTTATGTCAGCGATTCACGGAACATTGACCGGTGAATCATATACGTGATGACGCCGGTACTAGCTGTCGAGGGGCTCGTGTTCGACATCGACGGTCTCCAGTGTCGGCATCTGCATTTACGGTAGTGGCTCTGTGTTTCGACATCTGCATCCTCGAACCATGTAGTTGCTTAGTGTTTAGAAGCGCCATCCTCGGTGGCGGCTTCAGATTTTGACATGTCGCGTTCAGTTATTAATAGCGACTAGTGTTTCCGGCGCTCGGTTCAACAGCGCCTTTAGGACAATTACGTATCAGCATCGACCTTGAATATTATTCTGCAAATATGGTCACTTATGCGCTTCTAATCAAAGGTTAGGTCAAAGAGTAATGTAAAATATTATTCAAAACAAATTAAACATATAGTGATGAGAAGGGACATTGTATAACTTTGAGATGATCGGCATATAGTGATGAGAAAGGACGTTGTATACCTTGGAGTGATCAGATGAAGTGATAATATGAGTCTAAATACAGGTGATGAAGGGTATAATAATGGCAAAAAGTATGAGCAAAAAGGTACAATATGTGGTCCCAACAATGTGGTTTCTGAATCTGAGTCAAAACCAAAAAATGGGAGAGAGATCATTGAAGCTGAACCCAGTGCCACCGTTTCTACCACCAAGATCCATCCTATTGAACCTGATCAGCCAGAGGAAGGAGAACACCTCTTTTATTCACAAATGTGGGTGAAAGGCACCCTGTTGCACTTCATCGTTGATAGCAATAGCCAAAAGAACCTCATCTCAGTGGAGGTCGTCAAGAGGTTGGCCCTACTAACAATGTTGCACCTGCATCCCTATGCCATCGGATGGCTCCACCAAGGAAGCAATCTTCTCATCAGACAACAGTGTTGTCTGTCCTATGGAATCAAGCCCTTCAAAGATGAGGTATTTTGTGATGTTTCTCCCCTTGAATTTTGTGATGTTCTTTTGGGAAAACCTTTTTTATGGAAATGTCATGCTATATATGAGTCTAGGCCTCACAATGTTATTATTACTTTGGATAGGAAATTGTACAAGATACCCAAGGTAGTCCCACCTAGTTCCATTTCCTTGATCTCTACCAAGAAATGTAGGAAGTTCATCTCTCAAACCGATAAGTTTGTCTTCTTCATGATTCTCTCTCAAAGTGATCGAAATATTGTAGCCACATCTGTGGCCTCTACGACCAACCTCTCGACATAGAAGAATTAAGTCGACAAGGTCGTTGAAGAATACAAAGACATATTCTCCTCACCTACTAGGTTACCTCTACACTATTAGGTCAAGCATTCCATCGATATGACCCCCATCACACCGCTACCTAATGGTCCGGTCTATCGCCACTCTCTGTTAGAAAATGAGGAGATCAGACATTAGATCTAAGAACTACTCCACAAGGATCACATCCGACCCATCTCATCACATTTTGGAAGCCCAATTGTTCTTGTGCAGAAGAAAGACAGGACCTGGCAACTCTGCATTAATTACCAGGCCCTAAATAAAATCACAGTCAGGAACTGGTACCCAATTCCCCGAATTGAAGATCTCCTTGATCAACTCAAGGGGGAGAAATACTTTAGTAATATTTATGTAAAGTATGTCTACGATTAGGTCCCAATAGAGAAGACATATGTATGGAACACTGTCTTCAAGTCAAAAGAAGGCCTTTTTGAATGGATGGTCATTCCATTTGGTTTGACAAATGCACTGACAATTTTCATGAGGATTATGGATGATATCTTGTGCTCGTTCACCAATTATTTTGTAGTGGTGTATCTGGATGACATCCTCATCTACAAAAAGACTTGGGAGGAACACTTGCATCATATTCAATAGGTTCTTCACACTCTGCAACAACACAAGCTATATCCCAACTTGGATAAATTCTCCTTCGGCATGGACATGGTCCAGTACTTAGGCTACATAGTTGATAAACATGGTGTGCATGTGGATCCATCCAAGATCCAAGTCATCCGCGATTGGCCATCCCCAACCATGCTCACTGAGCTTTAGAGCTTCTTGTGCCTTGCCAATTTCTATTGCAGGTTCATGTTGTGATCCTCCCATATTGCATGGGGCCTCAACTAAGTAACCAGGGGTGGTGGTAAGGAAAATGTTTTGTGGGTCCTATCCCAATAAAAAGAATTCGATGATTTGAAGTAGCGCTTGTGCTCAACACCAGTGATTTTATTACTCGACCTGCAAAAACCCTTGGAGGTCGAGATAGATGCTTCATACTATGTTGTGGGTGCAATTCTCACTCAACACAACCACTCCATGGCATATCTTACTGAGATACTATCAGATGTCATCCGTAAGTACCCTAATTATGATAAATAAATGTACTACATTGTGAAATAATTCCGCCAATGGAGACATTACATTCTCGGGAAGGAGACATTCATTCACACTGATCATAAATCACTGTAGTTCATGAAGACATAAGAAAAAGTATAGAATGACTACGATCAGAAGTGGTCCACATACTTGCAATAGTTCCACCTCAAGATCAAGTATAAGACATGAAGTACCAATCACATCCTTGATTTCCTCAGCTAACCTCCAGTCGTGAAACTCACTACAGTGCTAGACTCTTATGACCACGAGACCTCTGAATGGCCCCAAATCTATTAGAAATATACTGACTTCACCACCACCTCCCAAATGTTGGGCGCAAACACAATTGTCACTAATTTTCATCTTCAGGATGGGCTGCTGTGCTGTATGGGCCATCTATGTGTTCCATCAAGTGAGCGACTGAAGTTGATTTGGGAAGCCCAGTACAGTCGGGTATCAGGACACTTCGACGTAGAAAATACAGTGGCAGTGCTGCAACAACATTTATACTGGTCGAAACTTTGACATGGTGTCAGCAAGTATATCAGGTCCTACACTTCCTGCACTATTTCCAAACCTGCCACTAAGAAGCAAGGCATGTACACCCCTTTTCCTACTCTTGACAGGCTATGAGAATCCATCTCAATGTACAACATGTTGGGCCTTCCATCCACCAAGCGGGGAAATGACTGTGTTTTTGTGGTTGTTGATCACTTTCCCAAGATGGTGATTATGGCCCCCTATAAGAAGAGCATCACAACAAAGGACACTACCAAGATATTATTTGAACATGTGTGGGTACATTTTGGAATAACACAAACCAATATCTCAGATCAGGACAGTCAGTTCCTCATCACATTCTGGTCGAGCCTCTCATTACTGCTAGACACCAAGCTAACCAAATCCATTGCCTTCCACCCCCATACGGATGGCCAAACCAAGGTTGTAAAATGAGATGATCATGCACATCTTTCACATGTACAATTCCAAGCACCCCCACACATGGGATGAGATTCTTCCCTATGTTTAGCATAACTACAACAGAGACATACATAACTCAACCAACCAGAGCGGCTTTTAGGTGGGGATGAGATTTCAACCATTGGGTCCCATGGATGTTGCAATACCCCTTGTGGCAACCCATGAAGACTCGTCCCATGATCAAACTGAAGCTGACAAAGCCACCTGGTTAATTGATTGGATCCAACACATCCTCCAACAAGCTCAGGATATTTTACGGAAATCCAATGCCAAGTACAAGCAACACCATGATCAACATCGGGTGCCACACAAGTTTCAGGTGGGAGACAAAGTTTGGTTGCACTTGTAGAAAGAATGCCTTACAGGGCCCCATCGAAAAATCCGTCCACTATGAAATGGACCTTACACCATCACCAAGGTTGTGGGATAAAATTCTTTTACGCTCAATATTACCTTCTTCCTTGGCTTGCACCCAATGTTCAATGTGGATCTCCTTCGGCCATATTTTCCACCATTATTGGACACATCGGAGATAGAAGAACAATTGACACCAACAGAGCTCAACCCTAACTACATGGAACATGCATCCAATGATCAAATCATGGACACACAAGTTAAGGGAACTCACCAACAGAGTATCCAACTTTATTAAGTTTTCAAAGTAGGGCAACTCCTGAATGAAGGAAAGTGGCTCACCTGGGGCCACATTAAGAAACAATTTCCTCATATGATGGGGGAACTCAATGTAATGGAAACCATTGCTTCCTAATGGGGGAGGATTGATCTAGGTAGACATCATTGGCCACCCACCTATTCCAACTATATCATCTTGGAATTTTTTAGTTTGGCAGGTTTTTCCCAGTTTTTGAGTCCTGAACTTGCGGGGTTGTTTTGAGGCCCTAAACAACATTTTTAGGGCTCACTACAGTTAGACTAAAGACAAATTCAGATTCTTACATTGTACTGTGTAGTATTCGTATAGAAATTTCAAATGGGCTATCGTGTGCCTAAAACGAAGATCATATGGAAAAGTTACGACCCAGGGAAGTTGATGTACCAACTTACCCCAACGAGGCCCGCATGACTCTTGGTGCTTCATCTCCTAGGGTTAGTTTTTTGGATGTCTAGGGTTTTGGAATTCATGTTTATTGTAAAATGGATTTGAGAGCCTCATTATTCTCATCTTCTTGTGAATGAGCGCAACTATCACATCTCTTCTCAGAGATAAACTGTCGTCATTCTAGCAAGCTTGTTTCAGTCTACATTTTATAGTTTCAACACATTTCTTTATTAATAGAAGCCATGTTTGACTCTATATCTGTTATTGTTCATTGAATCTCTTTGTTAATAATATAGATCTTTATTCATTTCATTCTGCTCACAAAATCTGGGTCAGTATCCTACACTTGTTGGTGCTAAGTGTATTGTCTGAATGCTTCAACTACTTTGTTATGTTTTCCTTTTATGTGTTTGATTTCAATGTCAAACTCACTGATATGAACCATCCACATGGCCTGCTTATAATTCAACCTCGTCTAGTCAAATAAATACTATAGACCACAATGGTCAGTCATTTGGATAAATATCCTCCCAAGAAAGTAATGTCTCCACATCTTCAATGCATGTGCAAAATGTTGCAAGTTCTAGATCGTGGGTGACGTACTTATGCTCATGTTCGTTCAACTTACATGATTCATAAAAAACCACTTGTCCTTATTGCATGATAACTTCACTGAGTCCTTCTTTGCAATAAGGACAAGTGGTTTGTTATGAATCATGTAATTTGAACGAACATGAGCATAAGGACGTGGTATAAGTCTTTTTTTTGGTCTGCAATCTTCAAAACAAGGGCTTTAGTTAATAGTTTCTTCAGTTGTTCGAATATATCTTCACACTCTGGTGACCACACAAACTTATTCCCTTTCCTTTGTAATGAATTAATAGGGTTATTGATCTTGGAAAATCCCTTGACGAACCTTCTATAATATCCATCCAATCCCATGAAGGATCTCATTTCTGTCACATTTCTAGGGGCAGACCAATCAATGATTTCCTTGATCTTTGTAGGGTCTACTTCCACTCCTTCAACTGAGATTACATGACATAGATAATGGATTTCCTTTTTAAAGAAATCAAAATTTCTAAACTTGGCATACAATTGTTCTCTTAACACGTGTAACACCATTCTAAGGTGTTCTTCATGCTCTTATTGGTTCTTGGAATACAGCAAAATTTCATCCACGAACACTAAGACAAACTTGTCTAAATACTTGCTGAGCACATTTTTCTTCAAACACATGAATGTAGTTGGTTCATTTGTGATCCCAAATGGCACCACAACAAACTCATAGTGCCCATACCTTGTCTTAAAGGATATCTTGTCGATGTACTCATCTTTAATCATGTCTTGGTGATATCCTGATTTCAAATCTATCTTCGATAAAATTGTAGCCCCTCTAAGTTGATCATATAGATCATCTATTCTAGGAAAATGGTATTTGTTCTTGATGGTCATCTTTTTCAACTTCCTATAACCGATGCATAGTCTCAAGGTACCATCTTTCTTCTTTACAAACAAGGATGGTACTCCTCATGGAGACATAGTCGGTCTGATGTATCCCTTGTCCAACATTTATTTCAACTACATTTTTAGTTCCACTAAATTTGGTGTGCTCATCCTATAAGGCTCTCTCGATGTTGGCACTTCTCTAGGAATGATATCGATTGAAAAATCAAGATCTCTTTTTGGAGGTAGTCCAGGTACCTCCTCATGAAAAAATCTTTGAACTCCCATAACATTGGGTGATATTCATCCCTCAACTTCTTGCCTTCTATCAAGTTTAATACTTGTATATAATACAAGGGACACCCATTTCTGCTAAACTTCTTAAGTTGCAATGCTGATATTTGTGTCACGGAAACCGACTCGTAAATACCTTGAAAAATTATGGTATTTTCTTTCTCATATTCACATTTTAAAATTTTCTCATAGAAATTTAATTTTTCCTTATGGGAAACTAATCGATCCATGCCCAACAGAATGTCACAAGAACCAAGGGGTAGGATATTCAGAACTACTTGGGTTCGAAATCCATCCATCCTAATTGGACAAGCTTCAACTACCTCTGCCACCATTCTTTGGTGTGCTTCTTTCTCTGTAATGAACATGCCTCAACCAATTGAGGTGAAATATAACTAAAATTAGATCCTAGGTCAATTAAAGAAGAGATTGGTTATTCAACAATAATACCTTCCAATTCCACCATAGAGGCTCGGTGGTCTGCTTGTCTGATTTCTATTGCTGCATAGATTTTTAGAACACTCCTAGTGACGTCGTTGACTGTAGTTTCCTTCTGCATGTTATACACTCTTTGATTGTCATGATGATGGTGGGGACAATACCTCAACATATGTGTCTCTCCACATCCCCAAAATTGCAAAGATCCTTTCTTGGGCTCCTCTGTTCTTTCCCTTTCCTTCTCTACTGGTTTATTCCTACTTTGAGACGAAAATTTTTGTGGATGCACACTCTTGCTTAACTGTCCCAAATGTGCATCCTTCCTGGAATTATTGTGGAGAAAATACTTGAATCCGTTCTTTTGGAATCCATTATTTTCCTTCCTTTTCCAATATTTGGAAGACTCATTCTTTTTCTTAGACTGATCATATCAATAGTTGGCCTTCCCAATGGTGTCCTCCAATGTCTTGGGTTTGTCAAACTCAATTAAATCTTGGTAGGACTATGGTAACCCATTGAGAAAATGATGTATTCTCTCCTTCTCATCCATAAGGTAGGGAACATAACTCAACAACTCCACAAGTATTTTTTCATACACATCCAAGGTAATTTTTCCCAACTTAAGCTCATGGAATTCCTTTATCTTGTAGTCATAATACTTTTCCGACATGTAAGATTTACAAAAGTATTTCTCAAATTGTTTTCATGTCAATTTTGTTTCCATTATCCTTTTCATTTCCTTTAGGTATTCCCACCAAATGGAATCCCCTCCATTCAAGATAAATATGGAAATCCTTGCCTTGGTATTGTTAGAATAATTATGTACTTGAAAGTACTTCTTCAAACCAAATAGCCATGGTTCAACTTCTTCTCCTTTCTTTATCTCCCAATCAAAGGTAGATGGCTTAGCCTTATTGAATTATCCATTCAAAAAACTATGAGAGTTATTTCTCTTTCTCTTCTTAGAAATGCTAGATTTTGTGCCACTATTAGAATGTCTTGGTGAAATAGTCTTCTGGATAGAGGAATTTGTGGAAACACCTCCACTTGATTCACCTTTCTTGGTACCTTATGATTCCTTCTGGAAGAACTCCTTCCCACATTGTTGTGATCCAATACATGGTTTTGAGCATTTGAAGGGGTTTTCAACCTCTCTAATTGTTGTAATTCTACATTGATAGGGCCTTTCTACATACTTTTTTGAATTTCGAATAGGCTTTGTAGTAGAAATGAATTCAAATATTCCTATTCGGCTTGGGATCTCATAAGTATCTCATTATCTACCTTCAAACTCCTCACAGTGGCCATTAAATTTGGAGGGGTTTCTCTGTCCGTCCAACCATCAGACTCTTTGTCTCTAAGGTGCACAGTGTTTTCCATACTATGTTTCACCATTCACCTCTGTGATTTTTTTTTCAATTCATCCTACGTGTTGAAACAACAATTATCATTAGAATTTTATGCCAATATTTAAAAAATAATAATGCATTCTAGACAACATAAAATCCTTTTTACACAGTCTTAAGTGGTCTTGGTGACCCATTCAAAACTAGAGTTTGAAGTCTACTCTGATACCACTATGTAACACACCCAAACCCCCAAGTATCCTTTTAAGGGATGCTACCCCAGTCATAGAAACCCAGAAAAAACGTGTCAAGGCCCAATATGACAAACATGTCAAGCCTCGCATTTTCTCCGAAGGAGATCTTGTTTTCCTCTATGAACAAGATTGAGATATGCTAGGAGCTGGAAAATTCAAAGCCATGTGGTGAGGTCCTTATATCGTTGGACGAGTTTTGGAAAAAGGGGATTATGAGTTAGTAGATTACGATGGTATCCCTTTGAGTGAACCCAAAAATGGGTTGTACTTGAAGAAGTACTATGCATAAGATCACCTGTGCACGAGAACCTATATTTTTATTGTATCATACTTCTTGTGCGTTACTGCAGCTTGCTTTTGTCGTTATCTAGTCTCTACCCTTATGTGACATTGTGTTTGATTTCCAGATGTTGGAGTCTCCGCTACCCTACCTTGGCTTCGCTGATGGTGCTAGCCGTAGTACTCAGAACCTTGCTTTCGCTGCATGGGCAATTTACGCCCCTACAAACGAACTTGTGTCCTTACGAGGTGTGTGTCTCGGCTGTGCGACCAACAATATTGCAGAGTATAGCGCCGTTATCAAATTGTTGATTGATGCTATCTCACTTAGAATCTGTCATTTGGTTGTGCGACTCGATTCGTAGCTCATAGTACTACAGTTAAGTAATGTCTATACTATTCTAAGTCCTACTTTGTTACGGGTGTATTTGCGAATTCACCTCTTGGAACGTTATTTTGATTATATTGAATATCAAAATATTCCTAGATGTCTAAATACATTAACTGATGCATTGGCTAACTATGTATTAGACAGACATTTGGATCATTTATAATCAATCACATCAATTTTCACACTACACAAGATAAATCGGTAGAAGCCGTATGTATATATAACTATCAAAAGAGTTTTTACAAAAATGTTTTGTCCGAGGACCAAAATTTCAAAATCTGAAGCTCATAGCTTCTACAAAATGACGTCATGGATGGAATTCACAGTAACACATGACTTCTCGGGCAACCCTACGAAGAAGTCAGCCAATGGACTCTGACACTCCTACTGTATGACGTTGATAACGTCGTGGAACCTCTCCAAGGGGCATGTTTGGAATATCTACTGTCAAACCCTCTAGGTTTTGTTCCACTGCTTCATAATCTTCGGCGTCCCATTGTGGCATTGGTACCACCTCTCCTCGTTGATGAATAGGAGAAGTACCGGGAGGTCGGTAAGGTCCCATGTCTGTTTCATCAAAAAATAATTTTGTATTTAGACCTTGGACGAACATATAAAAACATTTGTATATGATAAAATTCACAAAAAAATTTAAAAAGAAGAAATGTGTACTTTTTACCAAGTTCCCCCCACTGAGCACCTTCGTGGCAGGACCAAGTCCGGATCTCCTCAAAAATCCAACCCGGCATAAGCATAATCATCGACCATCAACATCTGTGGTCGCAACCAGTCGAAGAAGGTATCATTATATTTGATAATTGGTCTACCCACATGCTAGGCCATGAGCTGACACCACCTCAGCTTTCTTGGATCTGTTGGAGCCAGTAAATCCCACTCAACCTGCAACCTCATTAAAGGAACCCTCTTGAGAAAGAAGGACACCAACAAAGACCCGTACCCGAATTTCTTCAGGTCGCCTCGCCTGCATTTGGTCAACTGCCTCTTCATGCTGCGAAGCACTGCATCTGCCCAATTAAAAACTCGAGGCTCAGTACACTCTATGGCATACTGAAAGTAGCTCTGGAGAGCCATGTGAGGAGAAGCGCTCCCAGCCATATGAGCAATGGTGAACAAAATAGTGTGGAGGGTCAAATCCGACACTCCCCAAATGGAAACTTTCCCTTTGCTCCTCTCTGCCTCTGGAACATAGTGTAAGTGACAGTACTCACTCATGGGCATCCCACCACCTCTGCTACTAGTCAGGCTCGCATGGTACCCACACCATGACAGTCTTGTCAAGAAGTAAATGTCCTCAATATCCAAGGACAATGTGTGGACCCCCACATGGAATACTTGCTGGTCGGGATCCCGCATATGCATAAGGTACTCCAATAACCTGACTTGGGACCTCATGCCCGAGATATGAAAGAACTTCAAAAGACCACATTTTTGTAAAGCGGCAACGGTGGCTGGGTGATTTTCGGCAATGGCATCATCTTCTTTGTGCTCCCTTTCACGCCATTCCAGAACCATGGTGATGGCCAAATACTTGCATAAGAAGCACAAGAGGAAAGTTAATAACTCTATTCAACACTTGGTATCTTTTCATTGAGAAAAACTTTAAAAAATTTCTCCACTTTGCGGTTCTCGCAGGTGCCCTTTAGGCACAGTGCGAGGTTCTCGTAGGCACCTTTGGGTTCACCTGCGAGAATGAGTCATTCTCGCAGGTCCCGTGTGGCTCACCTGCGAGAATGGTTGAGCGTGACTTTAGCCCCTAAAACCAACTCAAAACTATGCTTTTTGCCAATGAAAACTAAAAATTAAACCCTGAAAATGTAGAGGACAAGGAACTTACCTCACTTCCACTAACGGTTCGTCGAATGGATGCTCGTAGCTCCCACAATCAAATGCCGAATTTCAAGGGTAAAAGAGGGGTTTTTTGGGATCAAATAGTGGTAAAGTTAAAATGGTTATGGTAAAAAGAACTTTTACCTCTTTATGTTTACTTTTGCCATTAGTTATTAAAGTTTATAATAGCTTATTTATTAAAACCTAATGCCTAATGCCCTTTTGAGTACAACTTTTGCAGGCGTAACGACCTCGATGTTCATGCACAGGGATGCAAATATTTTTTCTTCTTCATCGCATGTTTTGATTGTTTTTTTATGGTTTTTGTACAAAACCTCGAGCTTGGTCTTTGTTCGTTCTCACGCTCGAAAATACATGAGAACGTGATCGATCACACTTTCATGACTTTTTCGGGCTCAACAAGGTTATATGAAAAAGGAACCCCCTTGGAGTCCTCTTTAAGCTCTTTTCAGACTCTCTAAACATGAAAAGATAGCCGAGCGACCTTGTTATTTTCACGCTTGTTAAAGTATTTGAAGAAAGCGTCTCTTGGGCGATAATTTATCTCTTTTTCGGTCTCATCAGACTATTTTACGAAAAGGGAACTGCGAGAGTTCTCTTTTAAGTGTTTTTCCAGAATCTATAATCACGAAAAACCTTCAATTTTTCTATCTTTGGACTCGTTAAACAAACATCGACAGACCCGTCATGGGACCGAACCAATCCTTCCTAGGGTTTGTTAAACATACTCTTAAGGACTTATCTGAAGGATAAGCAAGCATATATTATCCTCCTCAAGCTTGCGTAAAAATAAAGAGGTACCTGCCAGAAATGGTGGGGGAAAATTTGGGAAAGGGATGTGTTCTCGTATTCATATTAATTGGCAGTAAATGTCGCTCTTGAACATGACACCCCCTATTCATTATTTGAAGCCGGTTTGGGAAATCCATTTGTCTCTCATTCAATTTGCTACAAGGTCATACCCTGCGTCATCTCTGAGTCAATGCTGCCAAATCATTGGTCGTGTCATTCATATGTTCAAGAGAAGTTCATTTGAAACCTCTATTGAGTCGACCATCTGCAGTTGTCCATTCCCTTCGTGTCGGCCTTCCCTGTGTCCAGTCCAACTTATATCATACTCTGTTTCACCTTCAAAATCTGTTACTCATTTCATGTCATTGATGGGGGATACATCAAGGCCCTCCTATGATAAGTTTTGTTCCATCGACTTCATCTCATTATCCAGTAACAAGACTTAGAAATTCTTTGGTACCTTGGAACTTGCATGCCTCAACGACAGGTTTCCTCGCTTTTGACAGTGGGTTTACATCATTGACCCCTGATCGAAAGATTCCGTTGGATGTTTGACCTCAACTTATTCATTCACATTCGGTGGATTGTACTAGTGTACCTTGGGAGTCATTGACATTAATGGTGATTTCCCTCGCACTTGTTAACGGTTTCATCAATGACCGGTAATCAAGTGATTTCTTCCATGTTCAACTTCAACACATATAATCACATGGTTGGATTCGTACTTTTGGGTGACGGGATTGAAGACCCTAGATATCATCTATTTGTCTAGGTTGCTATGGGATATGTATAATTTGCGACACATAGATCCACTTTGTATGTCTCGTGGCTATGTCGTCTCAGTTTGTATTTTCTTGCATAGATCCATAGTGTATTCCTGGTGGCTATGCTATATTTTGACGGCGTGGATCCATAGTGTATGATTGGTGGCCATGACCTATGCTTATAATGTCATCCGTCTGTGATCTGAGTATGGGAATGCCTACCTTAGAATTAATATGATATTCTGCAGATGCTTGGTTGTTCGCAGGTTTCTGATTAGGTGCACTCCTGGTTGCTAACACACACACGCAGTTTACAAAGTATTTTGGATGTCACTGATTCCGGCCTCATACTTTGGGGGGAATTCTGTTACCCATGATTTTGGTCATCTTGTGGTCATCTTGATGGTGTATTGATGATGGTGTACTCAGGCTCCTAATAAGAACTTTCTCCTGAGAAAAGTGACATTCATATCTTCCCAGAAAACATATTTTTGAAGAGAGTTCGCAGGTTGCTTATATCCTAGGGTGCGAGAATGACCCATTCTCGCAGGCTACCTTTAGCTAGGGTGCGAACTTCTCGCACTGTGATACATAGCTAGGGTGCGGACTTGTTCTCAAGCTTGGAAAAAGATGAAGTCTCGATGGTTCTAGAAGGGAATCTTCTAGAGAATGGGTTGGCATTCGAATGGTTATCTATTTACTGGTTTCCCTGATATTGTGGGATCATTCTTATCCAAGTAACCATCTCATCCTCTCCTGAGAATGAATCCATTCCCAGGCTACCTTTTAGCTAGGTGCGAACTTGCACTGTGATACATAGCTAGGGTATGGACTTGTTCTCAAGCTTAAAAAAAGATGAAGTCTCATGGTTCTAGAAGGAATCTTCTAGAGAATGGGTTGCATTCGAATGGTTATCATTTACTGCTCTGACATTGTGGGACTTGGCCCCATCCAAGTAACCATCTCTAACTCCTATATGGATGGAATTCCTCATGGAAAGTGCTGGCAAAAGATTCATTGAGGTTCAGTCATTGGAGAATTGGTGAAAGAATTGTGTGAAGGACCTAGCTTGAATAGGAGCTTGGAGACTCTAGCAAGTCTATCAAGAGGAATTGGATCTTCTTCATACAAGGATCGAGCAAGTGTGTGTGTGTTGGAACCAAGAGCCACCAAAAGGAAGCTTGCGACATCAAGGCGATCAGGTTGTATCTTCTACTTTCGATTAATATGATACAGTGGCATGTCCTTTTCCCATAAAGTCATTCTTACTTTATTATGTAATTTCTTGATCATACATATAATTTGACGATTGAATATATTTTGCTATCTTCACTTTGGTTGGTTTGTGTTGTCTTGGTCTTGACCTCATGAGAGCATCGGAGTGAAGCGGGAGCAACAGAGACCCTAGGAAGTGATACAAAGGTATGTTACTTGTTCCTCCCTACTAGCTAATTCAATGGTCATAACTTAGGGAAAGAGTCATGTCTTGTCCTGTTTTGTTCTAGATCCAGGTGGATCTAGGGAGATCTGTTAGTGTCCGCACCTACCGATTAGTCCGATAACAAAATTGGTGACTCCACTAGGGAGGCAACCTATTTTCTTTGTGGTTTTTGGTGTTTTTCCTTGGCCATTTGTTCTTACTTTACCTTTCTCCATTCATATCAATCTTTGAGTCTTCAGGACACCCTGATAGACCCTCTGGGTCCAGAAGCCCCTTCAATTTTTTTGTCTTTTTCCAAAAACTTGCTTAGTTTCAGACATTCTCGCACTAAACCCCACAGTGGCCTGTGAGAATATATTAAGTTCACACTCTGCTTTTAGGTCCAGTGTGAGGTTCTCACACTTTGCTCAAAGCTAGCCTGTAAGAATGACCCATTCTCGCACTGTGTAACACTGTTAGCCTGCGAACCCTCTTTTCAAAATTTTGGATTTAAGATTTTTGCATGTTCAGCTGCCTAGATCAATATAGGTGCCTGAAAAGAGCTTCTTGGACCATTGGTTGATGTTTTCTTGTCTTTGGATTTTGTGCACGATCAGTCTTAGGAAATCAAAGGCTCTTCTTGTCCATTTTTCTCGGCTTTCGTTTCTTGACTTTTCTCGGCAAAGATATACTCTCTGATTTTGGAATCTGAGTGCTCGTTTGGTTAAGAAACGGTGATCAATTTGAAAGTTGGGATCCTTTGTCTTTATCATTTGCTCATTATTTGGAAGATCACTTTTCTCATGCAATTGAAAAGCCTAGTTTGGTCTGCTTGTTATTTTTGTTTCCTTTGAAAGATTGGTTTGGGTTTTTGTCTATTGCTTGTTCACCAGTTTTTGGTTTTCTTCACTCTCACCATCATGGTGTAGGTCCTTTTTGAAAAGTGAACAACGTTTTTCTTTCAAAATCATTTTCGTCTTGGAAAGTATTGAAAATCGATTGTTGAAATTATTGAAAAAGGAACAATAGAGAATTATTATTATTGCATGATTCGTTGCAATTACATTTTAAAGGAAATTGTGTATCGTAGTTCAAGATTGGTCCAGAAAACTTCTCTTTCCGTCCCGTACATAGGATTCATTGAACGAAAATTGATATATTTCATTCCTATCTATGCATCATTGGGTCAGAGTCTCATACAACATCAGTTTCATCTCCACTTCCTTTGAGTAACAACAGCCCTTAATAACACTGTGCAATTGTAAAATTTAACTAGTAACTCTTTTCTAGGGCTCTATTATACCAACATTTAGCTAGGCTAGCGCTTTGGAATAGGTAGAGAGATACACTCTCCAAAGGACAAAACAAACAATAGCATCTTGTGTTAAGGAGTGTCAAATTCTATTTACAACATCTTGTCCTGGGAAGCCCTTCTCACACAAGGGTCAAACACGAGGTCACATTGATATCGATAGATTTACTCACCTTGCTTTGTTGATATTGGTGTAGAGATTGCACGTATTACGGGGGTCACTTGGAGGTATACCCACAATGATGATTGGAAGCCTTTTGAGTTGATTTCGGGCTAGATACGCTGCCCTTGCATGTGGATCGGATTGTCGACTGTCCCCCTAGGATTTATTGTTGTCAGTGGTAACCTTAGCGCCCTATCTTTCTAGGGTCTTACACAAGGTGACTGTGAAGGGGCAAGTGTTCACGGTACCTAGAATCGACATTGGCCAAACTCACTCGGGCTCCTTGGAGGGTATACCCACAATTATGTGTGGGAGCTTGCACCAGGGTGTAAGTCCATTAAGCAGGTCATCAACGTAACTTTTCCACCCTAGCCCAATCCCTTCTCGTCTCGTTGTTGCGACATTGGATTTCATCACCAACTAGTGACTTCTGAATTAGAAGGTCTTGTTTGATTGGTATTGTTTCCTAGATTTTGTTTATTAGCACGTGTTGTTTGTTTACCCAAGTTGACTCTAAGCTTCTCTTCGTAAGTTTGTAACTCATTCACAATAGATCCTCCATGTCATTCATGTAGAATGTAGGGTTTATCTCCATAACATCTAGAAGGTTCTCAACCCCTGCCTACAAGCTCACCCGAGGGCTCTCCTCAACAGAGTGAAGTCCAAGACGTTACCATGCCACAAGTGGAACGAACCGACTCTCTAGAACATTTTCAAATTACCAATACTTGAGAGGACTTTTGAATTCACCCCGATTCTGAGCGACAGTTTATGCGACTGAATTCTTTCGGAGACTTAGTTGTTGTGTCTTCTGGATCATTGGTTGGACCCTTTCTAGGAATAGAAGGCCAAGATCCTTTTTGGTCTATGGGCACTTTTCAATGGGACCTTTTTGGTGCAGGATCAGGTGTTGAAACCATCATCTCACCTATGATCTCCGACACCTCTAACCCAGAGAAAATACCATTTACTACTGCCTATTATTTTCCTGGTACGGACGCCCCGCGATCTAACCACATCTTGACCATCCCTATAGAAATGGCCCATCACATAGATACTACGAGTATTCACACCGGGATTACCGTGGTTAACCAAGACCCCATTGGCACACCGCGTACGCCCAGCGTCACCCCAACACTACAGCCTGGATACCATGCATTGAATGCTTCCATTCCCACTCCTACACAAACCCCATCCGACTCTCCTGGTGGTCCCTCTTCTTCTGGGCACTCTCTTCCCGGTTTTATTTCGACACTCCCTCAACCTCCTTTTGGAGTACCTTTCTTGTCCTCCACTGGCAGTCTTAATCCTAGTGTCACTATTCCATCATTCACACCAAATTACCAGATTCCCATTGGTGGAAAATTTCACCAAGGAGGTATGACTCAACCCCCTCTCAGTGGGAAAATTCCTATTGAAACGCAAATCCCAATTGGAACACAACCCCCAATTGGAACGCTGCCCCCAATTGGAACACCACCTCCGATAGGAGGACAGACCCCACCTTATGGACAAAACATACCTCCATCCTTGGCCCAATATTGGAATCATCTAATACAACATACTCCTCAATCAACTAGGGGGCAACAACTTCCAGCTGCATCCGTGATACCCCCTAGTATAGGCCAACCATATCCCGGTACGTCCAATCCTATTTGGGGCTCGAATGCTCAAACTCATGTCCATGTTCAAGGATACAATCCCATGAGCTACTATACTCTCCAACCACCACTGAATCTGCCTGGGTCTTCACATTATATGCAGACTACTTATGGTCCTACTGGTTTGCTGACGGGGCTTCCTCCCCAAAGCCACCAATACCCACATGTGAATCGACAGTTACCCTTCTTGGCCACTTTGGATCTTCCGGATTTGTCAAGGATTTTAAATGATCCAATTCGTCACTCTCCCCAATGGCCTGCTATACCAGCCAAGCTACAATCAGACATCCCTAAATTCGATGGAAAAGAGGGAGAGGACCCAAGCAATCATGTCATGACTTTTCACCTCTGGTGTTTATCCAACTCGTTGATGGATGACTCTATTCGTTTACATATTTTTCAATGAACCCTCACAGGTTCTGCTGTGAAGTGGTATATAGAATTACCACGAGGTTTCTTCACTGAATTCAACACCCTAGCTATGGCTTTGCTCACCCACTACCAGTTACCAATCCATTATGAAACAGGGACCGAGATTTTGAGTTCTTTCAAACAAAACAAAGCCACTCATATATCCGATCACATTCATGAGTGGTGACGGAGATGACGTCTCATCAAACTCGAACTCCCCAATCATTTGCTGGTAGAGTGGTTCACAAAATCATTTGTGAACGACATCGTTCATGACATCACCATGGGTGGAGTGGTCACGGAAGAGCAGGCCATAAGTCGTGCTCAATACCTTGACCTCGTTTACTCACAAATGGGTACCCTTTACGACTTACTACCTGACACACCTCGTCCTTCTACTTCTGCCACTTCAACTACTCCAGCTGCTTCTCATGCAGCCGATGGTGTGATTGGCATTTTCCAGTCCCAACCACATTCCACCTCAAGCACCAACCCCAAACCTGCTTCTTCTAATGTTCAAAATGCTTTGTCTCCTGCCCCTCCCATCGAAAAGACTTCTGAGGTAAATGCAGTTCAATCTACCCCAGCCGGTAAAAACAAATCCAAAAAGGGAAGGGGTAAGAATAAGGAGGACAAAAATCCTTCTCAAGCAGAGCGAACCAAAACTCCACCTGTTGACGATAGGGATAAGCGCAAACCTCGATACCCTTGTCTTATCTGTGGTGATGATCACTACACAAAGGATTGTCCACGATGCGCCGAGGTCACTAAGTTCTTTCAAGGAGCCCCAAAACCCCCTGCTCCGGCCGTTTTGTCCCAACCCTTCCCGTCTCAACAACACGCTCAATTGGTCATTCATGACCAACCCTCACCTTATACTACATCCTATGTATTGATGTGTACTGGCGATTCAAAGCAGAACGACATTGCACTCACCACTCAAGCCAAAGATTATTCTCCCTCTAAAGAGAAGGTTGATGACCTACCTCCTTCATTGGTACAACCCTCTCCCACGAGTCCACCTACCAACGGTCCTCTTCATCTCGAACGACCGAGCCTTGACATAGTTCTTTGACCCCCCCCCAAAGGATGTCGTTAAGAAATAAGCTTTCAATCCTCATGCTTGTGCTGCCCAAAACTATAGCATTGTTGAAGATCTGGCCCAAGCACCTTCTGTGATGTCAGCCCTCGAAGTCCTTCAAAGTTGTCCCACACAATGGAAGGCACTGTTGAAATCTATTGGTGGAATCGACTCGACAGATACAAATTTAATAATTTTTTTCTTGGAAGATCACATTCCAAGGTTACCCCCTCAACTCACATTCCAGATCCAAGTGATTATCTCTGACAAAAGCATTTTTCGAACCGTTATCAACGAGGGTGCCTCGACGTGTGTCATGTCTCTTACTTGCTGGAAAGCCATTGGCTCTCCCTCCTTGAATGAATCCCAGAACACTCTCAAATCCTTCAATGGCTTCAGTTTTAAGCCCTATGGTGTCCTTCCTTCATTGCCAATCACGTTAGAAGGCAAAACGGTCCAATTCAAAGTGGAAGTATTTGACACTCCCCTTGATTACAATCTTCTGCTTGGCCACAGCTGGATCGATTCCATGAACGCAGTTGTGTTGACCCTTTTTCATGTGGTATGTTTCCCACATCAAGGGAAGGTAGTCACTGTCGACCAATTAGCCTTCTTTAACTCCGACACCCATACTGGCAACATACCGTTCATCGCTAAAACCCCACCGGGTTATGAGAACGTCGGTGTAGGCCTTCTCAAATACTCTTCGTTAATGGTTACTTTTCCCATTCCACCGCCCAATGTTCCATGCTCATCCGTTTCTTCAATCAACATGATCTCCACCTCAATTCATGGAATTCCTACGTCTCACGACCCATGGATAGTACCTGACCCTGAAGATCATCTTCGTTACGGTGACAGAATGTCGTTAAGTCCGGTCAAATCTGCCTATCATACCATTCAATCGGCAACCCCTTCTACCCCCTCTCTTGGTGAGTTATCTCCAGATCTCTTCTGTGTCATTTTTCCCACAGACGAGATGATCATGTCTGTCATGGAGGACACCCCTTGGGACGATGGACATCATCATTCCATCCTCTTCCTGGAGCAACATACCATTGAGAACTACCAACGGATCTCGACCCCGTCGACCGTTGTCATCATCTCAACTGTTCCCGAGTCGACACACGATGTGTTTTTTGAAGGGAACTTAAGAAATATCTCGCCCACTATTCCCATTGACATATCCATCAAGCCTGGGATTGTCGAAAATGTCCATATCGAAGCTTCATGTTCCCTTGAAAAAATTGTCACCTACATGTCCCTTTTCAAAGAGTTTCGTGACATCTTCACCTGGAGCTACGAAGAAATACCGAGTATCGACCCCGACATTGTGATACATGAGATCAATACATACCTCGATGCTAAACCCGTTCGACAATGCCTTCGTCCAGTTCACCCACGTAAAGCAGCTGCTATCAAGCTCGAAGTTGAGAAACTTCTCAAAGCCAGCTTTATTTACCCCGTGGCCCTCACTGACTGGGTTTCCAATATTGTCTCGATCGATAAGAAACAAGGCAAAATCTGTGTATGCGTTGATTATAGGGATATCAGCAAAGCTTGTCCCAAAGACAACTTTCCTACCCCCTTCGTTGATCAAATTGTCGATGATTGCGTTGCAAGTGAAATCTTCTCTCTGATGGATGGTTTCTCCGGGTATAATCAAATCAACATTGTTCCCGAGGATCAACATAAGACTTCTTTTATTTGTCCTTGGGGTACTTTTGCCTATCGGAAACTCCCTTTCGGTGTCAAGAACGCTGGCGCAACTTTTCAACGCACTATGTCTTATCCATTCCATGATATCAAGCACATCGTGCAACCATATCTAGACAATTTACCTGCTCACTCAATGCATCAAGTTGATCATCCAACCCACCTCCGAGCCATTTTCTTCCGTTGTCGGTTTTACCGTAAATGTTTGAATCCTCACAAGTGTGTTTTCTGCATGGAATCTGACCGCCTTCTAGGCTTTATTTTTTCGCGTCAAGGGATCAGGGTGGATCCTTTAAAGGTTGAGGCAATCCTTAATCTCCCTCCTCCTTCTACACTTCGCCAATTACAAAGTTTGCAGGGGAAAGAAAACTTTCTTCATCGTTTTATCCCAAATTACGCCAAGATAACTCGTGGATTTACGCGGCTCCTAAAAAAGGGTACTGAGTTCGTCTGGGATACCATCGCAAAAAACACTTTCGAAGCTTTGAAATTATCCCTAACACGTGCTCCACTTCTCTTTCCCCTCGATTACAGTTGCGATTATTTCCTCTACCTTTCCACCTCGGATTACACCATTGGTATGGTTCTCGTCCAAGAGGATGATGCTAACAACAAACATGTTATCTATTACTTGATTCAAAGTCTAACACCTACCGAAATCAAGTATTTACATGTCGAAAAACTGGCCTTGGCAGCCGTCCAAGTCATCCAATGCTTCCGGCACTATATCCTCTCTCGCAAGACTACAGTGATTTCTAACTGCAACCCTATGCAACACATTCTCACACGTCAATTTCTAGGGGGAAAATACTCCAAATGGATCGTGATACTCCAGGAGTTTGACTTGGAATTCGAACGCGCCAAGTCCAAGAAGTCCTTAGTGTTTGCTGAGTTGATATGCGACTTTCCCTTTTCTGAAACCGAAAATGTAGCAGCTGATTCATTACCCGATGAATCCCTTTTCCTCATCATCTTTGATGATCTTTGGTATGGCGATATCATCATATATCTCCAAACCAAGAATTTCCATCCAACTTTGTCTAGTACTGACCGACGTCGAATACGATACCAAGCCCGTCAATATATTATCCTTGGGGATACTCTTTATCGTCGGGGGATCAACTCCATTTTTCGACACTACCTAACATTCGATGAAGCCGAGAAAGCTCTGAATGACTGCCATTCTGGAGCCTGTGGTGGTCATATGTCTGGGTATGCTACTGCCCAGAAGATCTTATGAGCAGGGTATTTTTGGCCTTCTTTATTTAACAACTGCATAATCATCGTTAAAAAATGCCATGCTTTCCAGACCTATAATTACAAGATACGGTCACATCCCACTCCTCTTCACCCTGTGGTCTCCATTGGTCCCTTTGCGAAATGGGGCATTGATTTCATGACATGTCACCCCCACTCAGTTGGGGGGCATGGATACATTATTGTAGCCATAGATTACTTTACGAAATGGGCCAAGGCGATGTCGACATTTGACAACACTGGAAATACCATAGCATTATTCATTTTTAATCACATCATGTCTCATTTTGGTGTTCCCCAGGCTATCGTCACTGATCATGGTAGCCAATTTAGAAACTTCATGATGTCCGAACTTACTGAAAAGTTGGGTCTTCACCATGAAAACTCAACGCCCTATTACCCACAAGCCAACGGCCAAGTCGAAGCAATTAACAAAGTTCTCATAACTATGCTCTGACGAATAATAGGGATTCACAAAACAAGTTGGCACATAATGTTTTTTTTGGCATTGTGGGCTTACCGGACATCCGTCAAGTCCACTACTGGATTTACACCTTTCTGGTTAGTCTATGGTTTTGAAGCCATTCTCCTGATTGAATGTGAGATACCCTCTTTAAAACTAGTTGTTGAACTCCTACCAAACACTTTTGCTGAGGAAGAACATCTATTGTATCTTATGTGATTAGACGAAACTCGACGTGATGCTGCCCTAGTCATTGAAACATAGAAAAACGTGTCAAGGCCCAATACGACAAACATGTCAAGCCTCGCATTTTCTCCGAAGGAGATCTTGTTCTCCTCTATGAACAAGATCGAGATATGCTAGGAGCTGAAAAATTCAAAGCCATGTGGCGAGGTCCTTATATTGTTAGACGAGTTTTGGAAAAAGGGTCTTATGAGTTAGTAGATTACGATGGTATCCCTTTGAGTGAACCCCAAAAATGGGTTGTACTTGAAGAAGTACTATGCATAATATCACCTGTGCACGAGTACTTGTATTTTTATTGTATCATACTTCTTGCGTGTTACTGTAGCTTTCTTTTGTCGTTATTTGGTCTCTACCCTTATGTGACATTGTGTTTGATTTCCATATGTCGGAGTCTCCACTACCCTACATTGGCTTCGCTGATGGCGCTAGCTGTAGTACTTAGAACCTTGCTTTCGCTGCATGGGCAATTTACGCCCCTACAAACGAACTTGTCTCCTTACGAGGTGTGTGTCTCGGTTGTGCGACCAACAATATTGCAGAGTATAGCGTCGTTATCGAATTGTTGATTGATGCTATCTCGCTCAGAATCCGTCATTTGGTTGTGCGACTTGATTCGTAGCTCGTAGTACTACAGTTAAGTAATGTCTATACTATTTGAAGTCCTACTTTGTTACGGGTGTATTTGCGAATTCACCTCTTGGAACGTTATTTTGATTATATTGAATATCAACATATTCCTAGATGTCTAAATACATTAACTGATGCATTGGCTAACTATGTATTAGACAGACATTTGGATCATTTATAAATCAATCACATCAATTTTCACACTACATAAGATAAACCGGTAGAAGCCGTATGTATATATAATGATCAAAAGAGTTTTTACAAAAAAGTTTTTTCCGAGGACCAAAATTTCAAAATTTGAAGCTCATAGCTTCTACAAAATGACATCATGGATGACGTTCACGGTAACACATGACTTCCTAGGCAACCCTACGAAGCAGTCGACCAATGGACTTTGACACTCTTACTGTATGACGTTGATAACGTCATGGAACCTCTCCAAGGGGCATGTCTGGAATATCTGCTGTCAAACCCTCTAGGTTTTGTTCCACCGCTTCATAATCTTCAGCGTCCCATCGTGGCACTGGTGCCACCTCTCCTCACCGATGAATAGGAGAAGTACCAGGAGGTCGGTAAGGTCCCACGTCTGTGTCATCAAAAAAGAATTTTGTATTTAGACCTTGGACAAACATATAAAAACATTTGCATATGATAAAATTCACAAAAACATTTAAAAAGAAAAAATGTGTACTTCTTACCAAGTTCCCCCCACTGAGCACCCTCGGGCAGGACCAAGTCCGGATATCCTCGAAAATCCAACCCAACATAAGCATAATCATCAACCATCAACATCTGTGGTCGCAACCAGTTGAAGAAGGTATCATTATATTTGATAATTGGTCTAGCCACATGTTGGGCCATGAGCTGACACCACCTCATCTTTCTTGGATCTATTGGAGCCGATAAATCCCACTCAACCTACATCCTTAGTAAAGGAACCCTCTCGAGAAAGAAGGACACCAACATAGACCCATACCCGAATTTCTTCAGGTCGCCTCGCCTGCATTTGGTCAACTGCCTCTTCATGCTGCGAAGCACTGCATCTTCCCAGTTAAAAAATCGAGGCTCAGTACACTCTATGGCATACTGAAAGTAGCTCTGGAGAGCCATGTGAGGAGAAATGCTCCCAGCCATATGAGCAATGGTGAACAAAATTGTGTGGAGGGTCAAGTCCCACACTCCCCAAATGGAAACTTTCCCTTTGCTCCTCTCTGCCTCTGGAACACAGTGTAAGAGACAGTACTTACTCATGGGCAGCCCACCACCTCCGCTACCAATCAGGCTCGCGTGGTACCCACGCCGTGATAGTCCTGTCAAGAAGTAAATGTCCTCAATATCCAAGGACAATGTGTGGAGCCCCACATGGAATACTTGTTGGTTAGGATCCCACATATGCACAAGGTACTCCAATAACCTGACTTGGGCCCTCATGCCCGGGATATGAAAGAACTTCAGAAGACCACAGTTTCGTAAAGTGGCAACGGTGGCTGGGTGATTTCTAGCAATGGCATCATCTTCTTTTTGCTCCCTTTCATGCCATTTCGGAACCATGGTGATGGCCAAATACCTGCATAAGAATCCCAAGAAGAAAGTTAATAACTCTATTCAACACTTGGTATCTTTTCATTGAGCAAAACTTAAAAAAAATTCTCCACTTTGCGGTTCTCGCAGGTGCCCTTTAGGAACAGTGTGAGGTTCTCGCAGGCACCTTTGGGGTCACCTTCGAGAATGAGTCATTCTCACAGGTCCCGTGTGGCTCACCTGTGAGAATGGCTGAGCACAAATTTAGCCCGTAAAACCAACTCAAAACTGTGTTTTTTGCCAATGAAAATGAAAAATTAAACCATGAAAATGTAGAGGAAAAGGAGCTTACCTTACTACCACTAATGGTTCGTCAAATGGATGCTCATAACTCCCGCAATCGAATGCCAAATTTCAAGGGTAAAAGAGGGGTTTTTTGGCCTCAAATAGTGGTAAAGTTAAAATGGTTATGGTAAAAAGAACGTTTACCTCTTTATATTTACTTTTTCCATTTGTTATTGGAGTTTATAATAGTTTATTTATTAAAAACTAATGCCTAATGCCCTTTTGAGTACAACATTTGCAGGCGTAATGACTTCGATGTTCATGCACAGGGATGCAGATATTTTTTCTTCTTCATCGCATGTTTTGATTGTTTTTTTATGGTTTTTGTACAAAACCTCGAGCTTGGTCTTTGTCCGTTCTCATGCTCGAAAATACATGAGAACATGATCGAGCACACTTTTATCACTTTTTTGGGCTCAACAAGGTTATACGAAAAAGGAACCCCCTTGGAGTCCTCTTTAAGCTCTTTTCAGACTCTCTAAACATGAAAAGATAGCCGAGCGACCTTGCTATTTTCATGCTCGTTAAAGTATTTGAAGAAAGCGTCTGTTGGGCGATAATTTATCTCTTTTTCGGTCTCATTAGAATATTTTATGAAAAAGGAACTGAGAGAGTTCTCTTTTAAGTGTTTTTCTAGACTCTATAATCATGAAAAACCTTCAAGTTTTCTATCTTTGGACTCATTAAACAAACATCGACAGACCCATCATGGGACCGAACCAATCCTTCCTAGGGTTCATTAAACATACTCCGAAGGACTTATCCAAAGGATAAGCTTATATCAACAAGCATATGTTATCCTCCTCAAGCTTGCTTAAAAATAAAGAGGTACTTGCCAGAAATGGTGGGGGGAAATTTGGGAAAGGGATGTGTTCTCGTATTCATATTAATTGGTAGTAAGTGTCGCTCTTGAACATGACACCCCCTATTCATTATTTGAAGACGGTTTGGGAAATCCATTTGTCTCTCATTCGATTTGCTACAAGGTCATACCCTGCATCATCTCTGAGTCAATGCTGTCAAATCATTGGTTGTGTCATTTATATGTTCAAGAGAATTTCATCTAAAACCTCTATTGAGTCAACCATCTGCAGTTGTCCATTCTCTTTGTGTCGGCCTTCCTGTGTCCAGTCCAACTTATATCATACTCTATTTCACCTTCAAAATATGTTACTCATTTCGTGTCATTGATGGGGGATACATCAAGGCCCTCCTGTGACGAGTTTTGTTCCATCGACTTCAGCTCATTATCCGGTAACAAGACATAGAAATTCTTTGGTACCTTGGAACTTGCATGCCTCAATGGTAGGTTTCCTCGCTTTTGAAAGTGGGTTTACATCATTGACCCCTGATCGAAAGATTCCATTGGATGTTTTACCTCAACTCATTCATTCACATTTGGTGGATTGTACTAGCGTACCTTGGGAGTCATTGACATTAATGGTGATTTCCCTCGCACTTGTTAATGGTTTCATCAATGACCCGTAATCAAGTGGTTTCTACCATGTTTGACTTCAACACATATAATCACATGGTTAGATTCATACTTTTGGGCGACAGGATTGAATACCATGGATATCATCTCTTTGTCCAGGTTGCGATGGGATATGTATAATTTGCAATACATAGGTCTACTTTGTATGTCTCATGGCTATGTCGTCTCAGTTTGAATTTTCTTGCATAGATCCACAGTGTATTCCTGGTGGCTATGCTATATTTTGATGACGTTGATCCATAGTGTATGATTGGTGGCCATGACCTATGCTTATAATGTCATCCATTTGTGATCTGAGTATGGGAATGCCTACCTCAGAATTAATATAATATTCTGCAGATGCTTGGTTGTTCGCAGGTTTCTGATTAGGTGCGCTCCTGGTTGCTGACACACACATGAAATTTACAAAGTATTTCGGCTGTCACTGATTCCAGCCTCATACTTTGGGGGGCATTCTGTTACCCATGATTTTTGTCATCTTGTGGTCATCTTGATGGTGTATTGATGATGGTGTACTCAGGCTCCTAATAAGAACTTTCTCCTGAGAAAAGTGACATTCATATCTTCCCAGAAAATGTATTTTTGAAGAGAGTTCGCAGGTTGCTTATATCCTAGGGTGCGATAATGACCCATTCTCGCAGGCTGCCTTCAGCTAGGGTGTGAACTTCTCACACTGTGCTACATAGCTAGGGTGCGAACTTGTTCTCAAGCTTGGAAAAATATGAAGTCTCGATGGTTCTAGAA